>CM022302.1:70173152-70263856 GCA_011799875.1 Thinopyrum elongatum | reverse complement strand
AGTTTGGAAATAGGCGGCGAGGCGGTGAAGGCAGATGGGTTGCGTGTGGTGGGGTTGTGTGGTGCTGGATTGAAGTATGGGGCAAAGTGGGCTGCCTTGAATGAGAGCTACGCGCGGGAAGTCTTCCATCCACGCGTGTGGATGGGACAAGCTCACAGGTTGTGCGGGCGTGGTCGGAGGTGGTGCCGATGGGGCGCACGATCCATGTGGATTAGGAGTGATAGGGTTGTTGTCAATGGCGACCACTGTCAAAAGAGAGAGATCAAAACACATAGATACTAGTACATACCCTCAGCCCCGAGGGTCAACTACTCCCTCCTCGTCATGGAGACCGCCGTAGATGATGAAGATGGCATCCGGTGATGGTTTCCCCGCAGGGGTGCCGGAACGGGCTCCCTATTGTCTCTCTCTCTCTCTCGTGTTCTTGATTTGGCACGATCTTGATGTACCGCGAGCTTTGTTATTATAGTTGGATCATATGGTGTTTCTTCCCTCTCTATCTCTTGTTGTGATGAATTGAGTCTTGCTCTTTGAGGTTTCGTTATGTTGGATTGAGTATTGGATTTGAGAACACTTGATGGATGTCTTGCGATGGGATATCTATGGTGACAGTGGGATGTTCTATTGATTCACTTGATGTATGTTTTGGCACTCAACTCGCAGATTCCCAAGGTGACATTGGGGTAATCTATGCATAGGGGTTGATGCATGTTTTCGTCCTACGTTCTCCGATAGGATCTTTGGAGTGATTATTTGTTGCACGTTGAGGGATTGCCATATGATCTAATTATGTTATCATTGTTGAGAGAACTTGCACTAGTGAAAGTATGAACCCTCGGCCTTGTTTCCAAGCATTGCAATACTGTTTTTGCTCACTTTTACTACTAGTTACCTTGCTGTTTTTATATTTTCAGATTACAAAAACCTATATCTACCATCCATATTACACTTGTATCACCATCTCTTCGCCGAACTAGTGCACCTATACAATTTACCATTGTATTGGGTGTGTTGGGGACACAAGAGACTCTTTGTTATTTGGTTGCAGGGTTGTTTGAGAGAGACCTTCTTCATCCCACGCCTCCCACAGATTGATAAATCTTAGGTCATCCACTTGAGGGAAATTTGCTACTGTCCTACAAAACTCTGCGCTTGGAGGCCCAACACGAGTCTACAAGAAGAAGGTTGCGTAGTAGACATCAAGATCTTTTCTGGCGCCGTTGCCGGGGAGGTGAGTGCTTGAAGGTATATCTTTAGATCTTGCAATTGAATCTTTTAATTTCTTGTTTTATCACTAGTTTAGTTTATAAAAGAAAACTAAAAAAATGGAATTGAGGTTGCCTCATTTGCTTCATCTTTTTAATGTCTTTCATGAAAATGGTGGAAAGGAAAATTGTGCTCAAGTGTTAGAAGAAGAAGTCTATAAAATGTTTGGCACTAAATTTTTGAATGATGAGCATGATTGCAATGTTGTTAGTATGAATTCTTTGAATATCCATGATGCTAATGATATGCAAAGCCATAAGCTTGGGGATGCTATGTTTGATGAAGATGATATTTTTAGTCCCCCAAGTTTTGATGAGAATATTTATTATGATGATAGCATGCCTCCTATTTATGATGATTATATTGCTGAAAGTCGGTTTGGAAGAGTGTCAACTCAAGGTAGTATTGATCCCACTATTTTGGAGGGTGTTGAATCTTATTACAATATTGATAAAAGTGGATTTGGAGAGGTCATGACTTTATTTAGTGACGAATCCACTATTTCGGAAGAGGTTCCAATTGATTATGAGAACAAAGTTGCTATCTATGACGATTATTGTGATGACATGTATGCTATAAAGAATAATGATAACCATGGAACTTGTCATCATGATTTTAATTTTCAATTGGATTATACCTCATATGATAGTTATGTTGTTGAGTTTGCGCCCACTACTATTCATGAGAATAAATTTGCTTGTGTGGAGAGTAATAAAATTTCTATGCTTGTGGATCATGAAAAGAATATTTTATGTGATAGTTATATTGTTGAATTCATTCATGATGCTACTGAATGTTATTATGAGAGAGGAACTTATGCTTCTATATATTGCAATAATATCAAGTTTCCTCTTTATGTGTTGAAAATCTTGAAGTTATGCTTGTTTTGCCCTCCTATGCTAGATGATTCTTGTTCCCATAAATTGTTTGCCCACAAAATCCCTATGCATAGGAAGTGGGTTAGACTTAAATGTGCTAGTCCTATGCTTCATGATGCTCTCTTTGTGTTTCAATTCTTTACTTTTATGTGAGCATCATTGAAATCATCATGCCTAGCTAAAAAGGCATTAAAGAAAAGCGCTTGTTGGGAGACAACCCAATATTTACCCCTACTATTTTTGTGTGTTCACATGATTATGCTACTGTATTAATCATGTTTTATAGCTTTTGTTTGAATAAAGTGCCAAGTAAAGCCTTTGGGATAGTGTGGTTGATAGTTGATTTGATTCTGTGCAAAAACAGAAACTTTTGCGTCCAGTACAGAAATTTCTATCTTTTACTGGAACATGGAAAAATTCTGAAGTTTTTACATTTGATTTATATAAAAAATTATACGTTGTCTTATTTTTTCAGAATTTTTGCGGTAACATAAGTATGATTTCAATTCAGATCTTTACAGACTGTTCTGTTTTTGACAGATTCTGTTTTCAATGCATAGTTTGCTTGTTTTCTAGTTTCTATGGCTTATATTGCTCAATATAAATTGTAGAAATGATAGGGTACATTAGGTAGCATGTGATAAAAAATTTGAATCTTGTCTTGATAGTACCAAAGTGAATGATTTGTTTTATCATACTAACCCATCTCACGAAGTTCCGTTAAGTTTTGTGTGATTGAAGTTTTCAAGTTTTGGGTGAGATATCGATATGAGGAGAATAAGGAGTGACAAGACCCTAAGCTTGGGGATGCTCAAGGCACCCCAAGGTAATATTCAAGGAAGATCCAAGCATCTAAGCTTGGATATGCCCCGGAAGGCATCCCCTCTTTCGTCTCCAACATTATCGGTAACCTTACTTGGAGCTATATTTTTATTCGTCACATGATATGAGTTTTGCTTGGAGCATCATTTTATTTTATTAGAACTTGCTTGCTGTTATTTAGAGTAATGTTTTGCATCTTTTATTTCTATAAAAGTGTCAAGTATGCCTTTACCATGCTTATTTTGCAAGTCTATATGTTGCTGTTTTGAAAACAGAAAGTTTTCTATCGTTGTCTGAATTCTTCTAGAAAGTCAGAACATGATAAAATCTTGAGTTTTTTAAAAAATGAGTAAAAATAAATTTTATACAGTGTGGTAATTTTTCAGAAGTTTTGGAGTTAGTTAATTATGAGTACAATTGCACTCTTTAAAGACTGTCCTGTTTTGACAGATTGCTGTTATGTTTGCATAGTTTGCATATGTTTGCTTGTTTAATGATTCTATTTGAGGATAGGAGTATTAAATATGCAGAGGCATTTGGTATGCAATGTTAAATAATAATTTTAGTGATTTGCTACAGTAGAGAATAATAAGGTTTTGCATTTGATTTATACTAACTTTTCTCACGAGTTCTTGTTGAGTTTTGTGTGGATGAAGTTTTTAAGATTTAGGGAAACCGCGATATGAGATGAATTAAGGAGACACAAGAGCTCAAGCTTGGGGATGCCCAAGGCATCCCTAGTTAATATTTCAACAAGTCTGAAGCATCTAAGCTTGGGGATGCCCCTGTTGGCATCCCACCTTTCTTCTTCAACAATGATCGGTCAGTTTTGGTTGAGCCTAAGTTTTTGCTTCTTCACATGCTATGTGCTATCCTTTGAATGTCATTTTATTTTGTTTTGCTTGCTGTTTGAATAAAATACTTAAGATCTGAAATTCTTAAATAAGAGAGAGTCTTCACATAGCTACTTAATTATTTGACTACTCATTGATCTTCACTTATATCTTTTTGGAGTAGTTTGTCATTTACTCGTGTGCTTCACTTATATCCTATGAGTAAATGGTTGAATGAATTGAATATCATAAATCTGAAATTATATATGTTTCATATGCTTATCCCATGGGGAGTGATGACTTCACATATAAGAGGTAGAGGTGATAAATTTATTGAAAGTAGCAAACATAGTATTGGTCACTAAACAATTCATGAAAGAATATTGAAGGAAGAGAGATTCAATATAAATATACTATCTGGACATCTTCTATGATTATGAGCCCCATTAATTATTTTCAACTTGAGCAAATTAGTTGAAGTTGGACAAGAAGACAACGTAAGAGTTATGCTTGGGTATATTTGTATAGAAGTTATATTGTTATGGATCCTCCACATGTGGTGCTTACTATTTAGAATCTTTTGCTAGCCAAATCTCTGTACTAAGGGATACTGCTTGTGCATCCAAAATCCTTGAACCAAGGTTTCCTCCATGAGTGTCCCCATACTACCTTATGCGGTATTTACCTGCCAGTCCAGTAATTTGCATGTGCCAAACTCTAAACCTTCAAATATAATCTGTTTTGTATGCCCGAATCACTCATGTAGCGACTAGGGGCTGTCAGTATCTTCCTGCTAGGTGTGGTTATTCTCACGATGACTGTTGATTCACGCCATTCATAAGAAAGTGGCTGGTAATCGGGATGCCCAGTTCCATGCTCGAAATCAAATCAAATTATCATCAAAACACAAAAACTCCCTCAGGATTGTTGCTTGTATGGACGGTACCCGTTGTTTCGGACCAGCCGTGGAGTGTGATTGTTGGTGGAGGGGAAGAAAAACTTTCCATTCTGTTTGGAAACCACCTATAATGGTCTGCATGGAGATAGTGAAACTCTCGGTCGTTACGTTGACAATGAAAACATACTTTTCAATTATATTCATCTCTATTTAAAAGCTTCGAGCTCTGGCCCTCTGCAATCCCTGCTTCCCTCTACGAAGGCTAATCTTTTACTTTTATGCAAGAGTCAGTAGTATTCCTTCTCATTCCAACCTACTCTTTAGTTGGCAAGCATCATGTGATGGGGAAAGATCTAAGCATATATGGCCATTCAAATATATTTGATCATGAATTATTATTGTTGATAATTATCTATATGATAAATAAGTTGGGAGGCGAAACATTAAGCCCCTATCTTTCTCTGTGTTCACGATGCTATTGTTCTAAAAATAGCTTTGAGTGGTAGCAATCATGGAAGACTATATGTATGTTGAGTATGTGGGATTGCTAAATCAAAGCTCTTACATAGACCCTTCCTGAAAATAAGATTAATTGCAATTGTTTGATGACTGAGAACTTAGTTTGTTAGTTTTCAAGAAAGTTTATGGTCTATGCTTTAACATGTGAATAGCTTGCTACTTGATCATGAGAAGTTTTATGATATGAGCTACCGTTATGATATATAATGATGCTAGAAAAAGTGGTTGAAATTATTATTGATCAAACTTGTGCGTCGGAAGCGGCTGCAGCGGCGGCTGCGAGGGAGGCCGTCGAGGCAGCGGTCGCAATCGACCCTGCCGCGGCCATGGCGGCAGAGTAGGCCGCGATGGCGCCGGTGGAGGACGAGGGGGCGCCGCAGCCGGAGGACGAGGAGGCGGCGCCGGCGGCGATGGAGCAGCAGGAGGACGACGGCCCCGTCAACTGGGATGACGTCGCCACCATGGACAGCAGCAGTGACGACGGCGGTGATGGCGAAGGCACCGTTGTGATCGACCTGCTAGCAGCTAGCGATGATGATTAATGTCGTTATAAGTTTTAATTTCGTTTAAATTGTGTTGGACTATGTAAAATATCTCTATATATGTTGAATGAAAATGCAATGAGAAAATCTATGCTTGTTTAAAATTTTACTAACAACAACTAATACCAGAGAGGTGGAGGAGGCCGGCGGCGTGCAGGAGTGGTGGGGTTTCGGGGGCGGGGGCAGAGGGGCGTGGGGCGCTGGGCGGCGGGCCGGGGCGGCATGTAGGAGCGGCGGGGCATCGGGGGGGGGGGGGGGCGAGGGGCATGGGCCAGGGGGCCTTAGCGGCGGGGCGTCAGTGGCAGCGAGAGGCGGGCCGGGGTGGCATGGGGTTGGGGACGGCGGCGGGGTGCGGTCGGGGGGAGAGAGAGAAGGGGGTGGGAGACAGAGAGAGAAGAGAGAGAGAGAGGAGGGGGTGGGAGACAGAGAGATAAGAGAGAGAGAGGAGGGGGTGGGAGACGAGAGAGAAGAGAGAGAGGAGGGAGGGCAGGGCGTTAGGACCGTTAGGTAGATTCTTGTTTGCCATTTGCTAGCTGACGGCAAAGTGGTGGGGGGGGGGACGGGCCGTCACGATAGCTGGCCTCCACTGGACCCCACCCACCTCTTTGCCGTCCGCTAGCAGACGGCAAAAATCAGGCTTACGGCAAATTGCATGTTTGCCATCAGCCAGTTCTTTGCGGTCTGCTTTTTGTGAGCTAACGGCAAAGACCTTCTTTGTCGTCCGCAAGCTGACGGCAAAGAACTGACAGACGGCAAATCCTCTGATTCCAATAGTGTAAGTTTTTTTTGCATAAAAGTGATATATAGGCATCACCTGACCTCTCATAATTTTTGAGGGATTTTGAAACAATTATTTAAAAGGTCTTAGTGCAACAGAAGCATTTCAAGCATTTGAAAATGCTTTTAAAGAATTAGTTTGTGGCAAATTTTTATTATGAAAATATTTCCTACTGTTATTTAAAATATAAATGGGGATATTTATAAAACAACCACATACCACAATATTTTACAAAAATAATCTTCTATGGAGGGAAGGTGTGACGCCCCCGGTTTAATCGTGCACTAATCATACACGCAAATGCACACGATCAAGCCTAAGGACTCACTTGAAGATATCACAACACAACTCTAAAACATAAAATAAGTCATACAAGCTTTATATTACAAGCCAGGGCCTCGAGGGCTCGAATACATAGCTCGATGGCATACAAGCGTCAGCGGAAGCATCAGATATCTGAGTACAGATATAAAAGAGAAACAGAAAGGCCTTTTAAAAAGGCGGGGCAAAATAAAACACTACGATCGAAAGGCGTAGGCCTCCTGCCTAGGACCCTCCGAACCTACTCCTGTCGACAGCCAACTCGTAGTAGAAGCCATCCTCGGGGTAGTAGTAGCGATCGTCGGCGGGGCAGCTATCTCAGGGGCTCCGTCATCTGGACACAATAGACTGACATGGGGAGAAAAGGAAAGCAAAGCAACCGTGAGTACTCTGAAGGACTCAGCAAGCAAGGATCTACACTACATATGCAACATTATCAAAGGAAGGCTGTATATGTGGACTGGGCTGCAGAAATGCCAGAATAGAGAGGAAAGCCTAGTCCTATCGAAGACTAGCATCTTCAAGCATTTCCCAGCATCTTCGAACGTCTTGTAGCATTTGGAAGAGTACAGAGTAACATTGTATAAAGTAGTAGCAGTAGTAGCAAACAACAGTCTCGCCCAGAGATCCTTCCTCGACTCCCTGCGAGAAAGCGATCCCGGAGCCACATATCCAGTATCATCACAATTCTAGCTATACCGATCGGGATACAACTCCGAGTGTCCTTTACCGTAGGACCGGCTATCGATAGATGTGTTCTTCCCTGCAGGGGTGCACCAACTTACCCACCACGTTCGCTTAACTCCGGCCGGACACACTTTTCTGGGTCATACCCGGCCTCGGCCAAACGACACACCGCAACCCTACCTACAGCTCAGCAGAGAGGTCCCCGCCGGTCTACCTCCTAAGCGCAAGGGGGTCTTGGGCCATCGCCCCTCGCCCTCCGGGTCGTTGCGTGCAGGGCGAACCAGGCTCCACCACTACAGGATGGTGCCGGCCCAGCCCGGCCGCAATGCTGAACTGGACGTCTGACAGAGCTTTCGGCTGATGTTACGATGCAGAACGCCCATACTATGCCCACGTGATGGTTAGTGCTATCAGGCCAGAGGCCTGCTCAGATCATATATCCAAATCGTAGTGGCCTAGGGGCTTGCGGAAACGAGCAGAGACTCACGAAAGATGTGACCCCGTCGCCCCGTCTCGAGGACTTGCTGCAAGGGCTAAGAATGCCCGGCCGCGCCTCATGGAATAACTCACGGGGAACTATCCATCATTCACCAAGTAGTAGTATCATCAGTTATGTAAGGCATCCGTGTGGCTACCATATCAAGGGGGAATCCGAGGCATCACCCTCGTTGGACTCCCATCTGATGTAATAACGAGATGGACGTAGGAGGAATCACCCTCGTGGTCCACACTAGAGGTGTTGCACGACTTAGTCGTTATCGGGGGTGGTGTAGGAGGAATCACCCTCGCTGACCACGACCGATTAACTACCCTACAAGGTTATCATCAGAAGTGCTGACGAGGTATCACCCTCGGCACTCGATAGTAACCCAGTAGTGTCGAGCAACTAAGGAGAACGTGATGTGCGGTGCCGGGTCCTGGTCTTCGATCCCGTTGATCAGGTCTTCTGATACTCCAGCGGGGCAGTCGGGATAAGTGGGGTCACTGAGGGTCTCTACCCAGCCTATACTAAACAGTCTAGGATAACCATGAGGGTAACAAAATAGGTTACAATAAACAGGCTAAGCAGCAGAATAGGAGCAATCAATTACAGTAGCAAAATCTAATGCAAGCATGAGATAATAGAATAGGCGATATCGGGATGATCAAAGGAGGAGCTTGCCTGGTTGCTTGGCGGCAAAGGCAAGGTCGTCGGTGGTGTAGCCAATCACCGGAGCTACGTCGATTTCGGAGGCTACGTCGGCGCCGATATCTAACGAGAGAGAAGAGGGGAAGGAAACAGTATAAATATAAAGCAAACAAGTGCTACACAAAATATGACATGGCAATACGCAGCCGAGGAAGGGGGAATCCATCCGGGAATGTTTTCCCGGTTCCGGACATATGCCAGACAGATGACCGGAGGGGAACGGTTTCATGTTCGGATAGTTAGGAATGTGTGGTGCACGAACGGACCGCGTTTTCGGATTCGTCTCGTCGTTCTGAGCAACTTTTATGTAGAAAGTTTTTCCATCCGAGCTACGGATTATAAGTTATGATTTTCTAAAGATTTTAAACAATTTCTGGAATTTCTGGATTAATCTAATTTTGAAAATAAACATGAAAAGGCTAGGTGCACCCGGTCCAGTGCACCCAGCAGTGAACCAGAGGCTGACAGTGGTTTTAAACTAATCTAATAAGGTTAGTTAGTGGGTGGGGCCCTTTTGTCAGAGTCTCAGCTAACCTAACTGGGTTGATTATTTAGCTAAAATAGTTAATTAGTCTGACGGGGTCCACTAGTGAACAGTAACCATGTTGACTGCGGTCAACGGGGTCAAACAGGCGACGGGGCCCACCTGGCAGCCTCACTGGGAGGCCCCACGCCTTGCCTCGCTGGCGGTCAGCGTCGGGAACACGCCGGCGACGACCAAAAATGCGGCGGCGGCTCGGCCAGCGCCGGAAATGGCCTACAGGGGGCCAAATCGTGCGCGCGGGGGCTCGTTCGAACGATCAGTTCGCGCCGCGTCGATCTAGGGCGGCCCCAGGCGCTGTGGTGGCCGGAGTGGATCGGTACCTCGACGGCGGCGGTGGTGTCTTTCGGGCGGAACTCGGGCACACGGCTATGGTGGCCTAACGATCCAACTAAGCCCACTGGAGAGCTCTACGGAGCAGCAGGAACTCGAAGGACATGGCGCAAGGGCTCGGGCAGCCATGTTACGAGCTGTGCGCTAGCAATGGCGCCGCCGAGCTCGGGCGCAAGTGGAGACGGCGGTGGAGCGAGCAAGAGCGCGAGAAGGAGGAAGGGAGGCGACGCGTAGGCTCACCGGGGAGCAGCAGGGTAGACAAATGGGCTCGGGGTAGCGCCGGAGTGGGGGAATCGCCCGCGGCGATCTCGGTGGCCGAAGCTTGTGGGTAAGCTCGATTCAAGAGCTACAAGGCACCTCAACTCCAGCTGGTGGTCGTGGTAGAAGCGGGGGAGGCCGGCGCACCTCCCAGGCAAAGCTGCCGGTCGCGGGGCCGCCGGTGGCCGCGACGGTGAGAGCTGCGCGACGGCGTCCACGCTCGGGCAGAGGGGAAGAAAAGGCGGTCGAGCGAGAGGAAGGGGGAGAAGTGGCCAGAGGGTCCAGGGGGAAGGCTCGCGCGGCGTCCTTATCGCCTCGCCCACCTGCTCTGGTGCGGTGGCGAGCAGCGGGCGGTGGAGGCGCGGCGACCCTGGAGACGACGACACGGCGACGGGAGCAGGTAGACGAGGCCGCTGCTGGGCCAGCTGGGCTCGGCCCAGTGGCCAGGTTAGTGGCCTTTTGGCCTTTTCTTTTTATTTCTGTTTTCTTGTTTTGCTTTTTCTTTAATTATTTTCTATTTTGAAATGGTTAGGCCACTTTAGCCTTTTTATAAAATATGGGACTAGGCTCAAATATTAATGTGCAGTGTAAGCTCTCCCCAAAAATTGGTTTGGGTGAAATTGAACTTCATTTGAAAAAGATATGATTTTAAATGTATTGTATATTGCTGTTCTGTTGCTGTTTCATATTGTTTGAGTCTTTTATTTAATCCAAATATTATTGGTGATAATTTTATGAGTGCTTCTGGAATATTTGCTAATTTATGAACAATTTTCCCATAAGGTTTGATCAACTTCATATTTCACTTTGGAAATTGAGTTGATTTTCAGAGTTTGAATTTGTATTGAATACTTAACCCATGTGACTTGGCACTGCAAATGGTCATGACTTGGCAAGATTAACAGAGTGTCACAGTGCTTATTACAAGGGGGTGTTACAGAAGGATTTTGGAAAACAGAAAACAGAAAAGGCTCTGAAATTAATAAATGGCCTAGTATATTCAAAATTTTAGTCCTGGCCAAATTTTACTTAATAAGATCTTGGTTGAATTTTTGGGGTGTTATACTAATGTGAGCATTAGTCCCGGTTCGAGCGGTTAGAACACCGGCCGGGGCAAGGCAGGCATCAGTCCCGATTCGAATGGGACCCTTAGTCTCGGTTCCGGACACCAACCGGGACTAAAGGGGTTGTGGCAGGCGCAATGCACTTTAGTCCCAGTTGGTGTCTGGAACCAGGACTAAAGGGTCGGCCTTTAGTCCCGGTTTTAGACACCAACCGGGACTAAAGTTTTGCCTATATATATCCTTGCCCCTGCCCACCTTCTCCTCTATTTTTTCGCCGTAGAAGGTGGGAGGTGTGTGCGCTACTCTGTTCTCCCTTCCTATGCATATGAGGTGTTCGATGAAATGCCCGAGCCACACTTAAGCTTTCTCCTCTGTTCTTCCTCCAAGCTCGACCTCCAAGCTCCATTTTCCCCAAGATTTGTTTAGGATTTGGCGGTGCACCAACTATCCAAGTGTTCTAAAAGGTTAACAACTTCATCCTTTCATCTCTCATTGCTAGTTTAGCTCATTTCATGCTCTAGAAGTAGAGTGGTTTGTGGGTTTTAGTGGAGGTGTTTATGTGGGAGTTTATTTGATTTAGATGCATAATTTGAGCTCAAATTAACTTCTTAGTTTGCACATGTGTAGGGTGCCGTCCCGTCCCCGTCCTCACCGCCATCGATCGCCCGCGCCGATCTCGTCGCCGGCACCACTGCGGTTAGCCTCTTGTTCTTATCTTTTTTTAGCCAAAAAAAATTCTTACTTGTATGATTTAGATAGCTATTTGTATAATTTTCTTACTTTTATTATTGTTTGTCATTATATAGTGCCATGGTTTTGATATCCGCCCCCGTCAGCTCTCGTCCGGTCTATGATTCAGATGTGGTATATTATCTTTTATAACCATTTGTTTCATTTAGTGTTTATGACAATTATGACGACAAACTTGACATAGATATTTTTATGTAGGAGGTATGCAAACCGGAAATTCCAACCAACCCTCTTGTCGCGAGGTTAAATTTAGTTGAAAACGAAAACAATTATTTGAAAGAAAAATTGAAAAGAATTTAAGAGAAGATGAAATTGGAGTTGCATGTTGCCGATGTCGTCGATCTACAGAAGATTCAGATGGAGGCAATGCACTTGAAGATTAGAAATATTAGAAAATATGCCTTTGATAAAGTGGCTTGGGATCATTATGCTGTTGGATCAATTGTTACCTTAGTTGCGATTTTGATCGCATTTGTTGTTGCATTTAAATGTTTTACATAGTTGTATGTTAGTTTCAATGTATGTTTTTGATGCTCCAGATAATTGTATGTTGTTTTATGAGAACTATGTATGAACTTTATGTATTTATTTTTGTAGTAATAACATTTGATCACTACTACTTTGGTTTTAATGTGATGAACTTGTATTAATTTGGTCATTTCTCTATTCATGATGTTCTGTAATGCTTTTTGATATACTTAATTATATAATGCAGATGAACCGGCAATGGATGTACGGTGACCGACGCACTTCCGAGTACATTACGGGCCTGCATAATTTTATCGATGTGGCTGAGGCAAAAAGTCAGAATGGTTTTATGTGTTGTCCATGTGTTGACTGTGAGAATACGAAGGATTACTCTTCCTTGAGAACCCTTCACTTCCACATGCTTGAGTCCGGTTTCATGCCCCACTATAATTGTTGGACCAAGCATGGAGAAAGAGGGTTATGATGGAAGACAATGAAGAAGAAGAGGATGATGACAACTATCCTATGTTCCCTGAATACGGTGATACTGCAACGGGGGAAGCTGAAGACCAAGAGGCACCAGATGTGCCCGCTGATGATTTTCGTTGGGTCATTGTTGATGCACAGAGAGAATGCGGAAGTGAAAGTGAGAATTTGAAGTTCGATTGCTTGTTAGAGGATCACAAAAAATGGTTGTACCCAAATTGCGAAGATGGCAACACAAAGCTCGGTACCACACTGGAATTGCTGCAATGGAAGGCAGAGAATGGTGTACCTGACAAGGGATTTGAGAAGCTACTGAAAATAATGAAGAAGAAGCTTCCAAAGGATAACGAATTGCCTGACAGTACGTACGAAGCAAAGAAGGTTCTCTGCCCTCTAGGATTAGAGGTGCAGAAGATACATGCATGCCCTAATGACTGCATTCTCTACCGCGGTGAAGAGTACGAGAATTTGAATGCATGCCCGGTATGCGGTGCATTGCGATATAAGATCAGACGAGATGACCCTGGTGATGTTGAGGGCGAGCGCCCCAGGAAGAGGGTTCCTGCCAAGATGTGGCATGCTCCTATAATACCACGGTTGAAACGTCTGTTCAGAAATAAAAAGCATGTCAAGTTGTTGCGATGGCACAAAGAAGACCGTAAGTATCATTTCTGTAAGAAAGTCTCTAGCTCAGCTCGTTCATTGCATGTATAATTATCCTCACTATATTATGCAGAAAGAAGATCTTCAAATGCAAAAGAGGACAAATCTATGACATTGGATTTATTAACCCAAATACTATTCATGAAGTTATGGTACAATTGAACACCAAGGATACAGAGAAGATCTTGCTAAGGGCTTTACTTAACCCAAATACACTTTGGGCCTTCTGGTCATCTCCTCGCAAAGCCATCCACGAGGGAGTGTTCCAAAGCCCCCAATCGATCCATGCTTTTGTCAAAAGGTATATACAGGAGCTCACAATGGTAAAGGAAACCCTGTAGGTTCTGACCCAAAGTAATACTATCACGCATGCAGCTCCCAGCACACACTAGTAGAAAATAAGGCTTTGGTTCTAGCCGGATCGGAGCATTAGTTCCGATCGCGTTACGAACTGGGACTAATTGTCGGCGCCGGTTTTCCGGGACATAAATCTCAGCAAATGATCCTTGTGTCATCACCAGCCACAGGATTACTGTTCCCAGATGGACACTTCCTTGATACAGAATTCCAAGCAATTACAAGAAATTGAGTACAAGACCAGAAAGGTCCAATGAATATAACAAGGATCTCTAGTGGTGGATGACGGAAGCGACTCATGGATCTCCAACGTTGATGGGACTCCATTCCCACAGGAACAGCTGACCTGAATAACTCCTATCTCGCGTGGCCGCTACCTTTGAATCCTAGGTTGCGGGGGTGTCGTCGTAGTGCTCCTCTCTGAATCGTGATCTGCCCAAGACAATAGCCAGGGACAAGCCAGTGAGTACGTTCAGATCTAAAATCATGGCACTCGGTCCCTAGTGGCAAGCATTAGGCATAGCAAAATCATAGCAACATCAATCTTAGAACATAGTGGATACTAGGGATCAAACCCTAACAAAACTAACTCGATTACATGATAAATCTCATCCAACCCATCACCGTCCAGCAAGCCTACGATGGAATTACTCACGCATGGCGGTGAGCATCATGAAATTGGTGATGGAGGATGATTGATGATGATGATGGCGACGATTTTCCCTCTCCGGAGCCCCGAACGGACTCCAGATCTGCCCTCCCGAGGAAGAACAGGAGGTGGCGGCTGTTCCGTATCGTAAAACATGATGAATCCTTCTGCTTGATTTTTTTCTCCCCGAACGTGAATATATGGAGTTGGAGTTGAGGTCGGTGGAGCTTCGTGGGACCCACAAGCCAGGGGGGCGCGCCCCCACCCTTGTGGACAGGCGGTGGGTCCCCCTCGGTTGATTCTTTCGCCAATATTTTTTTTATTCCAAAAATATTCTCCGTGAAGTTTCAGGTCATTCCAAGAACTTTTATTTCTGCACAAAAATAACACCATGGCAATTCTGCTGAAAACAGCATCAGTCCGGGTTAGTTCCATTCAAATCATGCAAATTAGAGTCCAAAATAAGGGCAAAAGAGTTTGGAAAAGTAGATACGATGGAGACGTATCAACTCCCCCAAGCTTAATCCATTGCTTGTCCTCAAGCAATTCAGTTGACAAACTGAAAGTGATAAACAAAATTTTTTACAAACTCTGTTTGATCTTATTGTTGCAAATATGTATAGCCAGCATTCAGGTTTTCAGCAAAGATTATGAACTAACCACATTCGCAATAACCTTTAGGTCTCACATTTACTCATATCAATGGCACAATCAGCTAGCGAGTAATAATAATAAATCTCGGATGACAACACTTTTCCAAAACAATCGTGATATGACATAACAAGATGGTATCTCGCTAGGCCTTTCTGAGACCGCAAAACATAAATGCAGAGCACCCTTGAAGATCAAGGACTGACTAGACATTATAATTCATGGTAAAAAAGATCCAGTCACAGTCATACTCAATATCAATTAATAGCAAAACATAAGAGAATGATGACTCAACAATAAAATTAAATATATAGGCCCTTCGCAGAGGGAAGCAGGGATTTGCAGAGGTGCCAGAGCTCGAGCTTTTTGAAATAGAGATGAATATAATTTTGAGCAGTATGTTTTCATTGTCAACATAACGACTGAGAGATCTCGATATCTTCCATGCTACATACATTATAGGCGGTTCCCAAACAGAATGGCAAAGTTTTTTTTACTCCCCCTCAACCAACAAGCACACTCCACGGCTGGTCCGAAACAATGGGTACCGTCCATACAAGCAACAATCCTGGGGGAGTTTTGTTTTAATTTATTTTGATTTGATTTGAGCATGGGACTGGGCATCCCGATTACCAGCCATTTTCTCGTGAATGATGAGCGGATTCCACTCATCGTGAGAATAACCCACCTAGCATGGAAGATACTGACAGCCCCCAGTCGCTACATGGGCGATTCGGGCATAAAAAAAGATTATCATTTGAAGGTTTAGAGTTTGGCACATGCAAATTTACTTGGACGGCAGGTAAATACCGCATATAGGAAGGTATGGTGGACTCATATGGAATAACTTTGGGTTTATGGAAGTGGATGCACAAGCAGTATTCCCGCTTAGTACAAGTGAAGGCTAGCAAAAGACTGGGAAGCGACCAACTAGAGAGCGACAACTGTCATAAACATGCATTGAGAGTAACCAACATTGAGTGCGAGCATGAGTAGGATATCAATCACCATGAACATAAATATCGTGGAGGCTATGTTGATCTTGTTTTCAACTACATGTGTGAACATGTGCCAAGTTAAGCCACTCGAATCATTCAAAGGAGGATACCATTTTATCATACTACATCACAACCGTTTTAAAAGCATGTTGGCACGCAAGGTAAACCATTATAAACTCCTAGCTAGTTAAGCATGGCATGAGTAACTATAATCTCTAATTATCATTGCAAACATGTTTCATTCATAATAGGCTGAATCAGGAACGATGAACTAATCATATTTACAAAAACAAGATAGGTCGAGTTCATACCAGCTTTTCCTCATCCCAATCATTTCATCATATATCGTCATTATTGCCTTTCACTTGCACGACCGAATGGTGTGAATAATAATAATAGTGCATGTGCATTGGACTAAGCTGGAATCTGCAAACATTTATTTAAAGGAGAAGACAAAGTAATATGGGCTCTTTGTTAGATGAACAATAATACATATGAGAGCCACTCAACATTTTCATCGTGATCTTCTCCTCTTGACCCCCAAAGAAAAGAAAAAGAATTTCAAAGAAACACACTGAAATGTTTTTGGAGTTTTTGTTTTTCTGAAGAAAGTAAAACATGAACGAGAAAAACTATTTAGACGGGAAAGCTCCCAACAAACAAAAGAAGAACGAGAAATCTTTTTGGGTTTTCTTTAATACTACTACTAAACATGGCAAGGAAATAAGCTACAACTAATATATTTTTTTTGTTTTTCTCAAAGTTTTTCAAACACACAAAAAGAAAGCGAAAAAAAAGAAAGTAAACTAACATGGATGATACAATGAAAAAGTATGAACACCGACAACTGGAATGAATGTGTGAACATGAATGTAATGTCGGTGAGAAATACGTACGCCCCCAAGCTTAGGCTTTTGGCCTAAGTTGGTCTAGGGCCACGACTGGCCCGGATTGTATCCGAAATCATAGTTGGGGTTGTACTGTGCTGCGGCAGCTACCGCTTGGCAAGCTGCTTCTTGGAGGCGAGTGGCCTCCATCTCTCTCTCATACTTGTTTGCCTCCTCTCTGGTTATAAAATATCTCCCTTTTACCTGAAAGTTAAAGAAGACAGGAGCAGGAAGGGTAACATGGACAACACGCCGTCTGTCAAAGATTAGTCGGTACTGGAGGGACTGTTCGTTCCTCTCAAGAAACTGATAGCGCACCAAAGCATTATAATCAAGGAAAGCAGGTGGCAACTCTATGTCATTCCCCCTTATGGGTACTCCAAGATAATTAGCTAAACGAGTTGCATAAATTCCACCAAATAAATCTCCATCTTTAGCATTAAGATGTAACCTCCTCGCAATAATGGCCCCCAAATTGTAACGCTTATCACCTAACACCGCACACTTGAGGACACTAAGATCTGGAACGCAAAGGTGGCAATGCTCATGCTTACCATTAATGCATCTACCTATAAAGAGAGCAAAATAATGTATGGCAGGAAAGTGAATGCTCCCTATGGTAGCTTGTGTGATATTTCTAGTTTGTCCCACAGTGATGCTAGCAAGGAAATCATTGTATTCAACTTTGTGAGGCTCACTAAGAAGGCCCCATTGTGGGATTTTGCAAGCAGTATTAAAATCCTCAAGGTCCATGGTATATGATTCATCATAAAGATCAAATAAAACAGTATGGGTATTACGCTTAGATGAAAATTCAAATCTCTACACAAAGGAATCGGTGAGGTAGTAGTATTGTCGGCACTTATCTGACACGAAGTCCTCAAGGCCGGCATTTTGTACGTATGCATCAAACTCATCCTTGAAACCTGCATGAACCATGAATTCATTCGACGGCCATTCACAAGGCCGCACTTGAGCTTCCCTTGGTGGTTCAAGGTCCGGCTCACGTATCGCAAGCCTAGGTGCTTGCTTCCTCGAACAACCACCTTGGTACATTTTCCTAGAAATTTTTCTTCCTCTGAAAAATTTCTAAATTTTTTAGTGACTCAAAATAAAAGTGAATCAAACTCAACAAGATAGCAACTACTCCTACAAGTGCCTAGAGGCTATATCATGCATCACAAAATACTTGGGACCATATAAGTTGACATGCAAGCTCAAGAAAGGGTCACCACAGCAGAAAAATTTACAATAAATAAGCACTAGAATAAAAACTAATTGGACCATTGGAGGAGTCACATACCAAAGAACAATCCCCCAAAACAGTTTGTAAATGGAGCTTTGAGCAAGGAGATTGAAAATGGCAGCAAAATGAGCAAGAACACGGGAGCTACGGATAAATTTTTCTGGAGGAAGACGAAGTGGATGGGTACTGGAATAAGTGGAGGGGACCCACGTGGGGACCGACAAGGCAGGGGGCGCGCCTCCCCCCTGTGGCCCACTGGTGCACCTCCCTGGTGCATGCTTAGGGCAGAAATTCTTAAAATATTCTATAAAAATATACTAAATTTTCAGGGCATTTGGAGAACTTTTATTTTTGGACATTTTTTAATTGCACGGGTAATTCAGAAAACAGACAGAAAATAATATTTTTTCTTATTTAATCTAAATCACAGAAAGTAAGAGGTGGGTACAGAAGTTGTGCCTTCTAGATTCATCATCTCATGCCCATCAAAAGGATCCATTAACATGGTTGATCAAGTCTTATAACAAACTTCTTTCGAAATGAAACTGGAGAATTTTCGAATAACACTAGGTTACCTCAACGGGGATATGCATATCCCCAAAAATAAGAATATCAATTTCTTTTGACAGTAGGAAGAGGGAATTCAAAACCTCCAATAGTAATAGTTGAAATTTTTCCAATAGAATTGATACTATGAACTTGAGGTTGTTCTTCGGAATGTGTACCGTATGCTCATTACCATTAACATGAAAAGTGCGATGTCTTTATTGCAATCAATAATAGCCCCTGCAGTATTCAAAAAGGGTCTACCAAGGATGATCGACATATTGTCGTCTCGGGAATATCAAGAATAACAAAGTCCGTTAAGATAGTAACGTTTGCAACCACAACAGGCACATCCTCACAAATACCGATGGGTATAGCAGTTGATTTATCAGCCTTTGGAAAGAGATTTCAGTAGTGTCAACTTATTCAATTCAAGTCTACGATATAAAGAAAAAGGAAACACTTACACCGGCTCCAAGATCACAATAAAGCAGTTTTAAACAAGGTTTCTTTTAATGGAGCATGGTGTAGTGGGTACTCCTGGATCTCCAAGTTTCTTTGGTATTCCACCCTTAAAAGTATAATTACCAAGCATGGTTGAAATTTCAGCTTTCGGTATCTTTCTTTTATTTGTAACAATATCTTTCATATACTTAGCATAAGGAGGCATTTTAAGCATATCAGTTAAATGCATACACAAGAAGATAGGTCTAATCATTTCAGCAAAGCGCTCAAAATCCTCATCATCCTTTTTCTTGGATGGCTTAGGAGGAAAGGGCATGGGTTTCTGAACCCATGGTTCTCTTTCTCTACCATGTTTTCTAGCAATAAAGTCTCTCTTATCATAACGTTGATTCTTTGATTGTGGGTTATCAAGATCAACAGCAGGTTCAATCTCTACATCATTATCATTTCTAGGTTGAGCATCAACATGAACATCATCAATAACATTATCACTAGGTTCATGTTCATCACCAGATTGTGTCTCCGCATCAGAAATAGAAATATCATTGGGATTCTCAGGTGTATCTATAACAGGTTCACTAGAAGCATGCAAAGTCCTATCAGTTTTCTTTTTCTTTTTATTAGGACTAGGTGCATCAGTATTAATTTTCTGAGAATCTTGCTCAACTCTCTTAGGATGGCCCTGAGGATACAAAGGTTCCTGAGTCATCTTACCACCTCTAGTCATAACCCTAACAGCATTATCATTATTCTTACTATTCAACTCATTAAGCAAATCATCCTATGCCTTTAGTACTTGTTCTACTTGAGTTGTTACCATAGAAGCATGTTTACTGATAAGCTTAAGATCATTAACAGTTCTACTCATATAATCACCCAAGTAATCAAGCATGTGAGCTTACATTTCAACCATTTCATTGTCAACTAACATAAGCATTGAAGTTTTCTTGTTTAACAATAAAATTATCAAACTCATCCAAGCATTGACTAGCATACTTCTTATGAGGAATATCACCTTCATCAAATCTATAAAGAGAATTTACCTCTACTACCTGTGTCGGGTTATCAAGACCATGTATCTCTTCAATAGTCGGTAGATTCTTAACATCTTCAGCTTTAATACCCTTTTCTTTTATAGATTTCTTTGCCTCTTGCATATCTTCAGGACTGAGAAATAGAATACCTCTTTTCTTCGGAGTTGGCTTAGGAGTTGGTTCAGGAAGTGTCCAATCATTATCATTACTCAATATATTATTCAATAGCAATTCAGCTTGCTCAATAGTTCGTTCCCTGAAAACACAACTAGCACAACTATCTAGGTGATCCCTAGAAGCATCAGTTAGTCCATTATAAAAGATATCAAGTATTTCATTTTTCTTGAGAGGATGATCAGGCAAAGCATTAAGTAATTGGAGAAGCCTCCCCCAAGCTTGTGGGAGACTCTCTTCTTCAGATTGCACAAAGTAAAATATTTCCTGTAGGGCAGCTTGTTTCTTATGAGCAGGGAAATATTTTTGAGAGAAGTAATAAATCATATCCTGGGACTATGCACACAACCAGGAGCAAGAGAATTAAACCATAACTTAGCATCACCCTTTAACAAGAAAGGAAACAATTTAAGAATATAGTAATAGCGGATTTCTTCCTCATGAGCGAATAGGGTGGCTATATCATTCAATTTAGTAAGATGTGACACAAAAGTTTCAGATTCATAACCATAGAAATGATTAGATTCAACCAAAGTAATTAACTCAAGATCGACAGAGAATTCATAATCCTTATTAGTAACAAAGATAGGTGAAGTAGCAAACTTAGGATCATATTGCATTCTAGCATTCAGAGACTTTTCCTTCAGCTTAGCTAACAGTTTCTTAAGATCCTCTCTATCATTCCAAGCAAAAAAGTCTCTAGCAGTTTCTTCATCCATAATATAACCCTCAGGTACAACAGGCAATTCATATCTAGGGGGAGAATCATAATCTTCAGTTTCAATAATATCATCAGTTTCAGTAATTTCATTCTCTCTAGCCCTAGAAAGTTGTTCATCAAGAAATTCACCTAGGGCACAGTATTATCAAGCAGAGAAGTAGTATCATCATAAGCATCATGCATAGAATAAGTGGCATCATCAATAGCATGCAACATATCGGAATCAATAGCAGGTGTAGGTGTCGCAAGCTTACTCAAAACAGAAGGTGAATCAAGTGCAGAGCTAGATGGCAGTTCCTTACCTCCCCTCGTAGTAGAGGGAAAAATCTTGGTTCTAGTATCTTTCAAATTCCTCATAGTGATCAACAGATATAAATCCCAAGTGACCCAGAGAATAGAGCTATGCTCCCTGGCAACGACGCCAGAAAAAGGTCTTAATAACCCACAAGTATAGGGGATCGCATCAGTTTTCGAGGGTAGAGTATTCAACCCAAATTTATTGATTCGACACAAGGGGAGCCAAAGAATATTCTCAAGTATTAGCAGTTGAGTTGTCAATTCAACCACACCTGAAAGACTTAATATCTGCAGCAAAGTATTTAGTAGCAAAATAGTATGGAAGTAACGGTAACGGTGACAAAAGTAACAGTGGCAGTTTTGTAGCAATCGTAACAATGGCACCGGAAAAGTAACGAAGCAAAGATCGATATGTGAAAAGCTCGTAGGCAATGGATCAATGATGGATAATTATGTCGGATGGCATTCATCATGCAGCAGTTATAACCCAGGGTGACACAGAACTAGCTCCAATTCATCAATATAATGTAGGCATGTATTCCGAATATAGTCATACGTGCTTATGGAAAAGAACTTGCATGACATCTTTTGTCCTACCCTCCCGTGGCAGCGGGGTCCTAATGGAAACTAAGGGATATTAAGGCCTCCTTTTAATAGAGAACCGGACCAAAGCATTAGCACTTAGTGAATACATGAACTCCTCAAACTACGGTCATCACCGGGAAGTGTCCCGACTATTGTCACTCCGGGGTTGCCGGATCATAACACCTAGTAGGTGACTATAACTTGCAAGATAGGATCAAGAACACATATATATTCATGAAAACATAATAGGTTCAGATCTGAAATCATGGCACTTGGGCCCTAGTGACAAGCATTAGGCATAGCAAAGTCATAGCAACATCAATCTTAGAACATAGTGGATACTAGGGATCAAACCCTAACAAAACTAACTCGATTACATGATAAATCTCATCCAACCCATCACCGTCCAGCAACCTACGATGGAATTACTCACGCACGGTGGTGAGCATCATGAAATTGGTGATGGAGGATGGTTGATGATGATGATGGCGATGATTTCCCCTCTCCGGAGCCCCCAACAGATTCCAGATCTGCCCTCCCGAGGAAGAACAGGAGGTGGCGGCGGCTCCGTATCGTAAAACGCGCTGAATCCTTCTCCTTGATTTTTTCGCCGAATGTGAATATATGGAGTTGGAGTTGAGGTCAGTGGAGCTTCATGGGACCCACAAGCTAGGGGGCGCGCCCAGGGGGGTAGGGCGCGCCCCCTACCCTTGTGGACAGGCGGTGGGTCCCCCTCGGTTGATTCTTTCGCCAATATTTTTTATTTATTCCAAAAATATTCTCCGTGAAGTTTCAGGTCATTCCGAGAACTTCTATTTCTGCACAAAAGTAACACCATGGCAATTCTGCTGAAAACAGCGTCAGTCCGGGTTAGTTCCATTCAAATCATGCAAATTAGAGTCAAAAACAAGGGCAAAAGAGTTTGAAAAAGTAGATACGATGGAGACGTATCAACTAGCCATCCCAAGTGATACCCAGAAACGAAAATAAAAAATGAGTATCCCGGGTAGTCTAGCCATCCCAAGAGATACTCAAGGTTGCACATAAGGGGAAAAGGTTAGTCCACAACAATATTCATGTCAGCAATAATATTCATAATGGCACCAGTAGTGACAATAATTATCCTGCAAAACGAACCATGATCAATTTATTTATTTCCTCCGGAGACTGACACTAAGACCGACACTTGACCAACCCAGACTGTAGTCTGTAACCGCGGACACGACTATTCGAATAGATATAACTCTGCAGAGGGTGTACTCTTTACCCACGTGTATAGGATTTCTCTAGCCAACACCGAAACGCTGACTAATTCCCATTACGGCCTTTGGGTTGAAACACACCTAACCAACACACACCAGATTATCTTTCCGGATGCCAGGAAACCCCCAAGGCATCGTTCAAGAGAAACTCTAAGGCGGGGAGACCATCGTCTCGAGTAGCATGGGATCACTATTAACACGCGTGGATTACAAGGGGTGCCCCCTCTCGGCCCAGCCGGATACACCCATGCCCCCTGACCCGATGACTGGCGTTGGAACCGGTACCTGGAAACCTTCATCGCGGCCTCTTTGTACGGTGTGTGCAGGGAAAGGGGTTACCAACTTACTGAACCATACCCTCCCTCTGGTAGGGACAAGTGGTAGCACGAAACCAGTATGGGGGTTACCGAAACAAGAATCGATCTACGGTCGACTCAGGAGGTTTAAGTTTTCCTGCAGTGGTTAGCACAATATAGTTCCGTGGCAGTACCCAACAGGGTCACTACCTGGTATGTCCCAACATACCCTCACTGATCATTCTCGTCACAACGAGATTTCAGTCTCACGGTCACTTTTCTCGTGACCGATTCTTCCTGCAAATTAGCCTGGACCAACACAGGCATATATGGCATGTGAAAATAACCATACTCACTTATACTTCATGTTTGACTGAAGATAAAATACCATCTAGGGGTGCATGCATGTATGACTAGCAATATGCAAATTCTATATGAATTCGACATACTCATAATTCAATCATACTTGCCAACAAACATATATTCAGTCACCATATCATGTGTTCAAGATGCTTGCCTTGAGCATGCAGAAAGATGGGGTGCACTCCAAAACTTTGAAAATTATATCTTCCCTCCATTTTCCTATTTTCAAAATATTGCAATAACCACATAAGGCCAAAACAATGCTAAAAAGTTGTGTCAAATTTTTTGAAATAGATACTAAAGTAAACTAGATGAAATTTGAGAAATAAAAGAAAAAGAATCAAGTCATTTGGAGTTGTGGTTTAAAAACTAGAGCCAGTCAAAGTTAGGGTCAACTCTAAATTTAAATTAAAACAGAAAAAGAAAACGGTTCGAGTGAAAGTACGCTTTCAGAATAGGGGAAGCGTACTTCAGAGATTACGCTTCCAACGGATTACGCTTTCAAAATAGGGAAAACGTACTGCACGAAATACGATTCCACTTACAGACGGGCTGGCGTGGCACTGAGTCACTGACGATGGGTCCCGCGGGCCCACCAGTCAGGTTTGACTTGTCAGCCGCCCGTGTCGTCCCCTCCGGCAGAGCAGAGGCGGGGCTCCGGCGATCGGAGCCAGTGAACGGCGGTGCCCCTCGGGGATCTGAGCATATGGGTGTGCTCAGGAGGTCGAGGCGAACACGTGGGTACCCTCCTTGGTCGTCGGAGTGGACGGACTCGCCGGCGGCGAGCTCAGCCGAAGAGCTCCAACGGGGGCGAATTGGGCGCTTCGCCCACAGTGGCTCCCGAGCAGAATTGAGTGCGGGGATGGGCCAGTGGGTGCTCAAGGAGGCTAGTGGTGGAGAGATTTTGGAGAGGGAGGGTCGGACGGCGTCGGAATCATCCGAACGGTGGCGGCGGTAGTAGCTGCCGGAATCGAAGAAGACGACCTCCTATGGTCGTGCTATTGCTACAGGAGGGTCGGCGAGGGAGAGGGAGAGAGGTGGTGGTCAACTAGGTGTGCTCTGGGGCTTTTTATAGGGAGGAGAGAGCGGTGCCACGGGTTCCAGAGAGGAACACATCGGCGGCGACCATTCATGGCGAACCCGAGGCGGTGGCGAGGTAGGCGTGGCCGGCGCGGTTAGGTGAGGACGGTGGCCATACTCAGTTACACCTGGGAGGAGCTGGGTGGCTCGGGGGGCGCCACGCGGGTTGGGCGGAGTCGTGGTCGTGCGGGACTCGTCGGGCGGCGTTCCTAGTCGTCGTGGATGGCGGTGGACGGTGCTAGGGGCCAAGGGAGGGTGTCGTCGAGCTCCTGGGCGGCCGAGCTGATCCAGAGGAGGATCAGGACGAGAGGGGGAGGCAGCAGAGCGGCGACAGGAGCTCGGTGCCGCTGCGTGCAAAACGCACGCTCTGGCCACGCTCTGGACACGCACGAAGCGTGTTCGATGAATTGCCCATGGCATCTACAGGGACCCAAATGAGTTACAAATTAGCAGGATGGTGCTTCTAGACATGGGAGGGGTGATGGACATGCTGGTTTGGGGAGAGGGTTTTGTGTTATATGGAGTTCAGAAAGCTTTGCCAAATCCTGTCATGAGCTGAAGGTGTTCGACAGAATGCTAGGGCAAGCTAGAGAATTCTGTTGATGATGAAAATTGGCAGGATGAGGTCTATTTAGATGATAGAGGTGGTGGTGGAGTTAGTTTAGCAAAAAGAGAAATTTGTTAGTGCAAGTTTTACCAAAATTCAGTTCTGGACAGAAACTACAGAGGAGTGTTTGGTGGACTTAACAGATGCAAATGGAGTTGATCTTCTGGAGTTAAGGTTTTGGTTGGAAAGACTCCAAGGTGGAAAAGTTTCAGAATTAATAGAGTTAGGAAAATTAGGGTTGTAGTTATAACTCAAGAATGGGACAGAATTGAAAAGGGGATGTTTCACCCAAAATTTTCAAAAGACATGGTTAAGTTTTTGCATAAAAGTGATTTATAGGCATCACCTGACCTCTCATATTTTTTGAGGGATTTTGAAACAATTATTTAAAAGGTTCTTAGTGCAACAGAAGCATTTCAAGCATTTGAAAATGCTTTTAAAGAATTAGTTTGTGGCAAATTTTTATTATGAAAATATTTCCTACTGTTATTTAAAATATAAATGGGAAGATTTGTAAAACAACCACAGACCACAATATTTTACAAAAATAATCTTCTATGGAGGGAAGGATTTTGGAATACAGAAAACAGAAAAAGCTCTGAAATTAATAAATGACCTGGTATAATTCAAAATTTTATTCCTGGCCAAATTTTACTTAATAAGATCTTGGTTGAATTTTTTGGGTGTTACAAACTCTACCCCCCTTAGGAAAATCTCGTCCTCGAGATTTGTTAAGGGCGGAAGAACTGAATGCAAATCACAACAAATGATCATATGCAGAATGCTATCATGGCAATGCACTTATGACATACGCCCTAAAATACAATACAATGGTTGCATCATGTAACCAAGCGTTAGACACAGCAACAACCACACACATGACCGTCTGCAGTCCGAAGGTGAGATCTACAGGGTTTTGTGGAAGGGTTCCCGATGCTGGAGCGCATTCTTCTTCTTCCAAGGGAAGTGAAGGAAGTAAACGAAGAACACGCCCTTCCGGAGTTGGCCAAGGTGGTCCACCAATGGCGATATGGGGATTTAGGACAGCAAGATAATGGAGATAATCCATTAGTTGTTGGGTTAGATGCTCCTGGGCCATCACATACTGAATGAGATTGGCCAGAGCTGGATCTCTTTCTATACGTTCACAACAGAACGTGGCTTATGCTCTAGAAGCTGCGCGGCTCAGGAAATAGTAGTATTTCCTTTCACTGGCAGTGGGTACCGTGAATCGAAGATGGGTAACTGCTTCATAAGCAGCAGCCTTAATAGCCATGCCTGAGGTTGGCATGGATCTCCCGACGAAGACCACATATGGAGGGCGTTGATTAAAATCCTCTGGTGGGATGTGCACAACTGCCCAGTATTTTGAGGAATCAGGGGTGATCCTCATTTTGAACAACTCATACTGGGGTGGGTAACTGGAACCAAGGGTATTGCGGGACAAATCCCACAAAACCTTAACAAAACTAGGTAGGCTCCATGGTGAGACATGGAGTGATGAATGGAGAAAGCGGTGCTCAAGTGTGGTGGTGGCTGGTGTGGTGTATGGATACGGCCCCTTATAAGGTGCCCGGGTTAGAAAACATGATGCGGCGCCAGTACGACTTGTGTATCGGTTCCGACATAGGGTTGTCCAAGTCAAATTCTCAGACATCACTTCCCAAAAGGAGTGTGACATATTACTGTGCGTGTCGGCTAGGGCGTTCGGCAATCACGTCTAGCATTTACTCTGTCGCCATACGCCAACAATTTATGCTAGATCACATATAGTACCATCAAAACAATGGTACACGGATAATTTACAAGCTCACTACGCCATGCGATTGTTACCTTGAAAATACAAGACAACAGGATCACTAAGATTTGACAACAAAACTGGTGGACTCAGTCCACCTCATTGACATCTAGCCGGGCGTGTCTTGCAGATGTCGAGGCTCCTCCGTGAGCTTCAGTGTCAGAGTTGATCGGGGTAGGATGGGGAGCTACAGGGCAGGGATAGTGATGATGCCCCTCGTGGGGTGTCGTGGTCACAATCCCGTTGGAGTAGGTCTCCAAGAGTCGATGGAGTTCCCCTGGGGAGGCGAAGGCATTGCCTGGGTAGATAACATGAGCAGACCTTGGGGGCTCAACTGGCCTCCCAAGCAGCACTATCAGGGTGTCGGTGTTGGTTGCAGCTTCACTTCTCACCGGTGTCAGGAGAGCAAGCGTCCTTCGGGTCACAATCAGATCATTAGTGACCTGATCGAATAGTGCCTCTTGTGCTCTCAGGTAGCGCACCAGATGCACTAGAGCAGGATCTGACTCATGGTCTCCGTTGGCGACTTGTGTCGGGCTACCATAGCCTTCACGACTAGGGTAGTAGAAGAAAGGGCAGATGTTAACCCTCGGCGACAAATGTCGGAGATTAACTATACCCTCTCGGGCTGCAAGTTGGATGGCTTGGGGCTCATCGAAGGTCGTCCTCCTGGTGAACCGATAGGGGCGTTCTGATGTGGTACCCCTCCCATAGATGTGCACACTACTAGGAAAAGGACTATAGATGATATGGACATTAATGGCGCACCATGTATGTGGTGCGCCACTGCTATATAACAGTGGCGCACCAGATACAGGTGCGCCATTATTGACATATTACTAATGGCGCACCTGGTGTGTCGTGCGCCATTAGTAGTTTTGAAAAAAAAAATTGTTAGTAATGGCGCACCATGGGATAGTGCGCCATTACTAGTTGACATAGTAATGGCGCACCACACCCACCGTGCGCAATTACTAGTTTTGAAAAAAAAAAATTGTTAGTAATGGCGCACCAGTGGACAGTGCGCCATTACTAGTTTTAACTAGTAATGGCGCACTATCCCATGGTGTGCCATTACTAATAACTTTTTTTTTCAAAACTACTAATGGCGCACCACACATCAGGTGCGCCATTAGTAACCCTGGTGCTAAATGCACCCCCCCTGGACCGCCTTTTCAGTTTTAAAAAAAATAAAAGAAAATGATGGAAATGTCAAAAAAATAAAAGAAAATAAGTTTCCCATGTGATATGTGGTCTAGTTGTTGGGAAAATTTACAAATATGAATTTCGACTTTATTTGCAAAATCTCTCTGGAATTTAGTAAAATGGGCATAACTTTTGCATACGAACTCGGATTAAAAAGTTTCAACATCTTCAAAATCCCCAAAAACCTAACAGAACGAAAGATACGGGGCTTTTAAGATCTAGAGGTGGGAAAAATGAAAAAAAATTCAAACTTACTAGTGGCGCACCATTTGCTAGGTGCGCCACTAGTAACAGAGAAAAAAAATTTGGTTTCAAAATATTTTTTTTGGAATTTTTTTTCAAAATATGATACGTAATATGACCGGGAAGTTTGAAATATTTTTTCAAAATTTCATCACACTCATGAACATGAACAAAGTCCTAGACATCAACAAGGTTTAATAGGATTGATACGATAGATATATCAACAAGTGCCTGTGAAGTGAGCTGGTGCTGGGGTTGGATATAACTACGAAGTTAAGCGTGCTCGGGCTGGAGTAGTGTGAGGATGGGTGACCTTCCGGGAAGTTTGACCACGGAGTGCGATTTGACTTGAGATTAAGCATATTGACCTGAGATTAAGCCATAGTGACCCGAGATTAAGAAAAAAATTGAAAAATATTTATTTTTAAAAAAATTTGAAAAAAAAATTTCTGAAAAAAAATTTGAAAAAAAATTGTTAGTAATGGCGCACTTCTATGTGGTGCGCCATTACTAAGTCAGATAGTAATGGCGCACCAGATAGGCATAGTAATGGCGCACTATAGGTGCGCCATTACTATCTGGGATACTAATAGCGCATCAGAGGTGCGCCATTACTATTTTGTTACTAATGGCGTGATAATAGTGGCGCACCTGTAGTGCGCCATTAATGGCAAAAACAGGTGCGCCACTAATTAGCCTTTTCCTAGTAGTGGCACCGTGGCCCAGAAATGGTGGATGGCATCACTCGTGTGCTCCTGGTAGACAACATACTCTGGGGGTTCGTCTATGCCAAAAGCACGATGAGTGAGATTGGCGAGGATGGCTACGAAATCTCCAAGCTCGGATGCGGTGGTCTCGTTGCGGACGATGGGACCAGGCATCTTGGTAGTTTGGAAATCAGGCTGCGAGTGAAGGCTGTGGTGTGCTGAGTAGGGGCAAGGCTTCCTTTAAAAGCCAGCGGAGTCTTCCATCGCACGCTTGTGGATGGGACAACTCAGGTGTCGGGCATGGGCGCACGACCTATGGATTAGGATGATAGGTTGGGCACCAACTGTCAAAATGATGCCGGCTGGCGACTATGCGGTTATCAGATAGGATGGGCTTGACTGTGGACAAGAAAGGATGTGGACGATGTGGAAATCTAGGGATAGTTACCAGGCTAAGATAGGATTAGCCAATGGTCATCCTGGCTCTGATACCAAGATTGTTGGGGCCAGTTTTCCGGGACATAAATCCCAGCAAATGACCCTTGTGTCATCACCAGCCCCAAGATTACTGTTCGCTGGTGGACACTTCCTTGATACAGAATTCCAAGCAATTATAAGAAATTGAGTACACAACCATAAAGGTCCAATGAATATAACAAGGATCTCTAGTGGTGGATGATGGAAGCGACTCGTGGATCTCCAACGTTGATGGGACTCCATTCCCATAGGAACAACTGAACTGGATAACTCCTATCTCGTGTGGCCGCTACCTTCGAATCCTAGGTTGCAGGGGTGTCGTCGTAGTGCTCCTTTCTGAATCATGATCTGGCCAAGACAATAGCCAGGGACAAGCCAGTGAGTACGTTTGAATGTACTCGCAAACATGATGAACAAAAGATATACCGAATGCATATGCTCTGAATCGTGATCTGGCCAAGTCAATAGCCAGGGACAAGCCAGTGAGTACGTTGAATGTACTCGCAAACATGATGAACAAAAGATATACCGAATGCATATGCTCATATTGAATTAAGTTATATGCATGAACTGACTGAAAATCAAAGCATGGCATGATCAATATTCATACGGTGTGGAAGGATAAATAAATCATGTTTGTAGTAAACCAAGGAAATGAAAGGGAACATCGGGCGTTGGACCGCCTGAGGAATTCCAAGAAAAATGCCAAGCGGGTGTCTAAAGCGACGCCTCGAGAGGTCTTAAAAATAAATGCCAAACGGGTGTCTAAAAGCGACGCCTCGAGAGGTCTTGAAAATAAATGCCACAGTCGGGTGTCTGAAGCGACGCCTCATAAAGGGCTTATAAGAAAATAATAACATGGGTATCCAGGTGGACTAGCCATCCCAAGTGATACCCATAAACAAAAATAAAAAATGAGTATCCCAGGTAGTCTAGCCATCCCAAGAGATACTCAAGGTTGCACATAAGAGGAAAAGGTTAGTCCACAACAATATTCATGTCAACAATAATATTCATAATGGCACTAGTAATGACAATAATTATCCTGCAAAACAAACCATGATCAATTTATTTATTTCCTTCGGAGACTGACACTTGACCAACCCAGACTGTAGTCCGTAACCGCGGACACGGCTATTTGAATAGATATAACTCTGCAGAGGGTGTACTCTTTACCCACGTGTATAAGATTTCTCTAGCCAACACCGAAACGCTGACTAATTCCCATTACGGCCTTTGGGTTGAAACACACCTGACCAGCACACACCAGATTAGCTTTCCGGATGACAGGAATCATCCAAGGCATCGTTCAAGAGAAACTCTAAGGTGAGGAGACCATCGTCTTGAGTAGCATGGGATCACTATTAACACGCGCGGATTACAAGGGGTGCCCCCTCTCGGCCCAGCCGGATACACCCATGCCCCTGACCCGATGACTGGCATTGCAAGCGGTACCTGGAAACCTTCATCGCGGCCTCTTTGTACGGTGTGTGTAGGGAAAGGGGTTACCAACTTACTGAACCGTACCCTACCTGTGGTAGGGACAAGTGGTAGCACGAAACCAGTATGGGGGTTACCGGAACAAGACTCGAACTACGGTCGACTTGAGAGGTTTAAGTTTTCCTGCAGCGGTTAGCACAATATAGTTCCGTGGGAGTACCCAACAGGGTCACTACCTGGTATGTCCCAACATACCCTCACTGATCATTCTCGTCACAACGAGATTTCGGTCCCACGGTCACTTTTCTCGTGACCGATTCTTCTTGCAAATTAGCCTGGACCAACACAGGCATATATGGCATGTGAAAATAACCATACTCACTTATACTTAATGTTTGACTGAAGATAAAATACCATCTAGGGGTTCATGCATGTATGACTAGCAATATGCAAATTCTATATGAATTCAACATACTCATAATTCAATCATACTTGCCAACAAACAAATATGCAGTCACCATATCATGTGTTCAAGATGCTTGCCTTGAGCATGCAGAAAGATGGGGTGCACTCCAAAACTTTGAAAATTATATCTTCCCTCCATGAGTAAATTACACGAAACCACCACTTTGAAGTCTAGGTTTGCAGAAAACACTATGTTACACTTTTTTTGCAGAGAACACCACGTCTTGTGTAATATTTTTGCAAAAACCACCGATTGGCGGATCAGCCTCTGTTAAGTGAGATTATGACAGATGAGGCCCGCCAGTCAGGCTGACGTGACACAAAATTTTCACACCGTTACATCGAATCGTTTTGCTCCACATGGCCCCATTTGTCAGTGTAACAATCCTCTCTTAAGCATTTCATCAAGCAGCTGGCGTGCAACACACAGGTCGGCGGTGGGGCGGGACGAGGCCATGGCGACTCAAGCACCAACAACAGCATGCGCGGAGAGCAGCGGTAGTGAGCAGCAGGGCCGATGAGTAGCATGCAGCGGGCGTGGCACACTCGGCCGGGGGCGGGGCCGACGGCGGCCTCTGCCTCGGCCACGGGCGGGACGAGGCCATGGCGGCTCGAGCCGCAACAGCAACACGCGTGGCGAGCAGCAGTGCCGGCTAGCAGCAAGCGCCGCAGGCGGCGGGCACGGCGAGGCGAGCAGCAGCACACACGGCGAGCAGCAGGGCCAGCACGCGGCGGCCGCGGGCGCGGCGAGCGGCGGACGCGGCCAGCAGCAGCGGGCGCGGCGAGCGGCGAGGCGCAGCAGTGGCGGGCGCGGCGCGGGGCGGACGCGGCCAGCAGCAGCGGCGCGGCGAGCAGCGGACGTGGCGAGCAGCGAGGCGCGCCGCGGGACGGGCGCGGCGAGCCGCAATGCGCGACAGGAGCGGGTGCGGCGCACGGCGGATGCGGCGAGCAGCGAGGCGTGGCAGCAGCCGGCGCGGCGCGCGGCGGACTCGGCGAGCAGCAGCGGATCGATCTATACGAATTCACGAATAGGTGCAGCGGCCTGAGGTTGACGAGCACCAGATTTTTTTCTTCTCTTTCTTCTTTCAATGACAGCTGGACCCCACAGGGCCACACATGACGATAACGTTAGTCAACGTCGCAGTTACTTAGGCGGTGCCACGTCAGCCTGACTAGCGGGCCCAATCTGTCATAAACATGCTCAATCCTGCCAAATCCACCGATCAGTATTTTTTGCAAAAAGATTATGCAAGATATGGTATTTTTTGTCAAAAAAATGTAATGTAGTGTTTTCTGCAAACCTAGCCTTCAAAGTGGTGGTTTTCTGCAATTTACTCTCCCTCCATTTTCCTATTTTCAAAATATTGCAATTACAACATAAGGCCAAAATAGTGCTAAAAACTTTTGTGAATTTTTTTGAAATAAATACTAAAATAAACTAGATGAAATTTGAGAAATAACAGAAAAAGAATCAAGTCATTTGGAGTTGTGGTTTAAAAACTAGAGCCAGTCAAAGTTAGGGTCAACTTTGAATTTAAATTAAAACCGAAAAAGGAAACGTTCCGAGTGAAAATACGCTTTCAGAATAGGGGAAGCGTTCTTCAGAGATTACGCTTCCAACGGAATACGCTTTCAAAATAGGGAAAACGTACTGCACGAAGTACGCTTCCACTTACAGACGGGCTGGCGTGGCACTGAGTCACTGACGGTGGGTCCCGCGGGCCCACTAGTCAGGTTTGACTGGTCAGCCGCCCGTGTCGTCCCCTCCTGCAGAGCAGAGGCGGGGCTCCGGCGGTCGGCGCTGGCGAACGGCGGTGCCTCTCGGGGATCTGAGCATATGGGTGTGCTCAGGAGGTCGAGGCGAACACGTGGGTACCCTCCTTGGTCGTCGGAATGGACGGAGTCGCCGGTGGCGAGCTCAGCCGAAGAGCTCTGGCGGGGGCGAATTGGGCGTTTCTCCCACGGTGGCTCCCGAGCAGAATTGAGTGCGGGGATGGGTCAGTGGGTGCTCAAGGAGGCTAGTGGTGGAGAGATTTTGGAGAGGGAGGGCCGAACGACGTCGGAATCATCCAAACGGTGGCGGCGGCAGTAGCTGCCGGAATCGGAGAAGACGACCTCCTCTGGTCGTGCTGCTGCTATGGGAGGGTCAGCGAGGGAGAGGGAGAGAGGTGGTGGTCAGCTAGGTGTGCTTTGGGGCTTTTTATAGGGAGGAGAGAGCGGTGTCGCGGGTTCTAGAGAGGAACACGTCAGCGGCGGCCATTCATGGCGAACCCGAGGCGATGGCGAGGTAGGCGTGGCCGGCGCTGTTAGATGAGGACAGTGGCCATCCTCAGTTACACCTGGGAGGAGCTGGGTGGCTCGGGGCATGCCACGCGGGTTGGGCGGAGACGTGGCAGTGCAGGACTCGTCGGGCGGCGTTCCTGGTCGTCGTGGATGGCGGTGGACGGCGCTAGGGGCCAAGGAAGGGTGTTGTCGAGCTCCTGGGTGGTCGGGCTGATCCAAAGGAGGATCATGACGAGAGGGGGAGGCAGCAGAGCAGCGGCAGGAGCTCGGTGCCGCCGTGTGCAAAATGCACGCTCTGGACACGATCGGAGCGTGTTCGATGAATTGCCATGGCATCTACAGGGACCCAAATGAGATACAAATTAACAGGATGGTGCTTCTAGACATGGGAGGGGTGATGGACATGTTGGTTTGGGGAGAGGGTTTTGTGTTATATGGAGTTCAGAAAGCTTTGCCAAATCCTGTCATGACCTGAAGGTGTTCGACAGAATGCTAGGGCAAGCTAGAGAATTCCGTTGATGATGAAAATTGGTAGGATGAGGTATCTTTAGATGATAGAGATGGTGGTGGAGTTAGTTTAGCAAAAAGAGAAACTTGTTAGTGCAAGTTTTACCAAAATTCAGTTCTGGACAGAAACTACAGAGGAGTGTTTGGTGGACTTAACAGATGCAAATGGAGCTGATCTTCTGGAGTTAAGGTTTTGGTTGGAAAGACTCCAAGGTGGAAAAGTTTCAGAATTAATAGAGTTAGGAAAATTAGGGTTAGTTATAACTCAAGAATGGGACAGTATTGAAAAGAGGATGTTTCACCCAAATTTTTCAAAAGACATGGTTAACACTACAGGAATCAGCTAATTTGTCGTCTGCCATGGCAAACGGCAAAGGACCGGAAAGCGGACAGCAAAGGGCTTTGCCGTCAGCCACGGATGGCAAACATGCCTGGCAAAGAAAGCTACGGTAAACAGCTCATTTGCCGTCTGCTTTTGGCCAGCGGACGGCAAAGACCCCTTTGCCGTCGGTGGCAGACGGCAAAAAACATAGACGACAAAGAATAGACGTTAGCCACGTTAGGTGGCTAATGGGAGTCTTTGCCGTCAGCCGGCTGACGGCAAAACGTGCTTCGACACGTCACCCACGTACCCAGTGTGACATGTGGCGTCCAACCACGTCGTCCGGTCAAACCGCCACGCGTCGCCCGGTCAAAGCCCGTCGTCTGGGAAAAGTGCGTCGTCTGCCACCCCCGACGCCCCGTCCCGTTGACGGCCGCCTCGCCTTCCACCCCCCGCCGCCCCATCCCGTCCCGAGGCGCCGACAGTAATGAGCAGTAATGCCGGCTGCCGGCCCGGCCGCCCACCTCCCGTCGCCCGGACGGCTATAAGACCCCGCCCCGATGCCGCCCCCCACACCCGTCCTCACACCCAACCTCCTGCCGCTGACGAGAAAACCAGCGCAGCGCCGGCGATGGCCTACCACCGCGGGAGCAGCAGCGCCAGCGGCGGCGACGACAGCCCGAGTGCCTGGCCGTCCAGCCTCGGCAATCCAGAGACGACGGAGCTGTGCCGGTACAGCTTCCTCATGCTGTCGGGCTGCCGTCTTTCCCGGAAGTGGAAGATCAGCGTGGACGGCTATCCGACGCTCGGCCCCGGCGCGGACGGCGGAGGAGCTCCGGACCCACATCGGCGGCCGCCACAACATTCAAGGCCGGTGCGACTTCTGGAGCGGCAAGGTGTACGACGACGTGATCGGTGCCTTCTGGCTGGAGGCGACCGGCGTCACCCCCGAGCTCACTGGCGCGAGAGGCTACCGTCATGGAGCTACCCGCCGCTGTTGGGGAACGTGCAATTTCAAAAAATTTCCTATGCTCACGCACAATCTATCTAGGAGATGCATAGCAACGAGAGGGGGAGAGTGTGTCCACGTACCCTCGTAGACCGAAAGCGGAAGCGTTAGCTTAACGCGGTTGATGTAGTCGAACATCTTCGCAATCCAACCGATCAAGCACCGAACGTACGGCACCTCCGAGTTCAGCACACGTTCAGCTCGATGATGTCGCTCGAACTCTTGATCCAGCAGAAGGTCGAGGGAGAGTTCCGTCAGCACGACGGTGTGGCGACGGTGTTGGTGATGTGATCCGAGCAGGGCTTCGCCTAAGCACTACGACACTATGACCGGAGGAGTAAACTGTGGAGGGGGCACCGCACACGGCTAAGAGAATATCTGATCTACCTTTGGGGTGCCCCCTGCCCACGTACATAAAGGAGGGGAGGAGGAGGTGGCCAGCCTAGAGGGGGCGCACCAAGGGGGGAGTCCTACTTGGACTCCTAGTCCAAGTAGGATTCGGCCCCCCATTCTTTTCCTTCTCTTGGAGGTGGAAAGGGGGAAGGAGAGGGAGTAGGAGAAGGAAAGGGGGGTGGCGCCCCCTTCCCTAAACCAATTCGGCCTCCCCTTGGGAGGGGGGTGCAGCCACCCCTTGTGGGTTGCCTCCCCTCTTCCCTATGGCCCATGAGGCCCATTACCACTCCCGGGGGGTTCCGGTAACCTCCCGGTACTCCGGAAAAATACCCGAATCACTCGGAACCATTCCGATGTCCAAATACAACCTTCCAATATATGAATCTTTACCTCTCAACCATTTCGAGACTCCTTGTCATGTCCGTGATCTCATCTGGGACTCCGAACAAACTTCGATCACCAAAACACATAACTCAAAATACAAATTGTCATCGAATGTTAAGAGTGCGGACCCTACGGGTTCGAGAACTATGTAGACATGACCGAGACACATCTCCGGTCAATAACCAATAGCGGAACCTGGATGCTCATATTGGCTCCTACATATTCTACGAATATCTTTATCGGTCAAACCGCATAACAACATACGTCATTTCCTTTGTCATCGGTATGTTACTTGCCCGCGATTCAATCATCGGTATCATCATACCTAGTTCAATCTCGTTACCGGTAAGTCTCTTTACTCGTTCCATAATGCATCATCCCGTAACTAACTCATTAGTCACATTGCTTGCAAGGCTTCATATGATGTGCATTACCGAGAGGGCCCAGAGATACCTCTCCGATACTCGGAGTGACAAATCCTAATCTCGATCTATGCCAACCCAACAAACACCTTCGGAGACACCTGTAGAGCATCTTTATAATCACCTAGTTACGTTATTATGTTTGATAGCACACAAAGTGTTCCTCCGGTATTCAGGAGTTGCATAATCTCATAGTCAGAGGAATATGTATAAGTCATGAAGAAAGCAATAGCAATAAAACCTAACGATCATTATGCTAAGCTAACGGATGGGTCTCGTCCATCACATCATTCTCTAATGATGTGATCCTATTCATCAAATGACAACACATGTCTATGGTCAGGAAACATAACCATCTTTGATAAATAAGCTAGTCAAGTAGAGGCATACTAGGGACACTCTGTTTGTCTATGTATTCACACATGTACTAAGTTTCTGGTTAATACAATTCTAGCATGAATAATAAACATTTATCATGATATAAGGAAATATAAATAACAACTCTATTATTGCCTCTAGGGCATATTTCCTTCAGCCGCCAGCCAGCACCCCCGGCAGCCGCGCCCGCACGCGCATGATACGTCTCTAACGTATCTATAATTTATGAAGTATTCATGCCATGTTTACAACAATTTTATATGATTTTGGTATGATTTGATTAGAACTAACCCAGACTGACGCTGTTTTCAGTAGAACTACCGTGGTGTCATTTTTTGTGCAGAAATATAAGTTCTCGGAATGGGCTGAAAATTTACGGTGATTTTGTATGGACCAAAAGAGACCCCCGAAGCACAAGAGTTGGGCCAGAAGAGTCCCAAAGCAACTACAAGGGTAGGGGCGCGCCCACCCCCCTAGGGCACACCCCCCTGGCTTGTCGCTGCCTCGTGGACCCCCTTGACGTGAAACCAACGCCAAAAATTCTTATAAATACCAGAAACCCCGAAAAGAACCCTAGATCGGGAGTTCCGCCGCCGCAAGCCTCTATAGCCACGAAAAACCAATAGGGAGCCCGTTCCGGCACCCTGCCGGAGGGGGAAACCATCACCGGAGGCCATCTTCATCATCTCGGCGGTCTCCATGATGAGGAGGGAGTAGTTCACCCTCGGGGCTGAGGGTATGTACTAGTAGCTATGTGTTTGATCTCTCTCTCTCTCTCGTGTTCTTGATTTGGCACGATCTTGATGTACCGCGAGCTTTGTTATTATAGTTGGATCATATGGTGTTTCTTCCCTCTCTATCTCTTGTTGTGATGAATTGAGTCTTGCTCTTTGAGGTTTCGTTATGTTGGATTGAGTATTGGATTTGAGAACACTTGATGGATGTCTTGCGATGGGATATCTATGGTGACAGTGGGATGTTCTATTGATTCACTTGATGTATGTTTTGGCACTCAACTCGCAGATTCCCAAGGTGACATTGGGGTAATCTATGCATAGGGGTTGATGCATGTTTTCGTCCTACGTTCTCCGATAGGATCTTTGGAGTGATTATTTGTTGCACGTTGAGGGATTGCCATATGATCTAATTATGTTATCATTGTTGAGAGAACTTGCACTAGTGAAAGTATGAACCCTCGGCCTTGTTTCCAAGCATTGCAATACTGTTTTTGCTCACTTTTACTACTAGTTACCTTGCTGTTTTTATATTTTCAGATTACAAAAACCTATATCTACCATCCATATTACACTTGTATCACCATCTCTTCGCCGAACTAGTGCACCTATACAATTTACCATTGTATTGGGTGTGTTGGGGACACAAGAGACTCTTTGTTATTTGGTTGCAGGGTTGTTTGAGAGAGACCTTCTTCATCCCACGCCTCCCACAGATTGATAAATCTTAGGTCATCCACTTGAGGGAAATTTGCTACTGTCCTACAAAACTCTGCGCTTGGAGGCCCAACACGAGTCTACAAGAAGAAGGTTGCGTAGTAGACATCAAGATCTTTTCTGGCGCCGTTGCCGGGGAGGTGAGTGCTTGAAGGTATATCTTTAGATCTTGCAATTGAATCTTTTAATTTCTTGTTTTATCACTAGTTTAGTTTATAAAAGAAAACTAAAAAAATGGAATTGAGGTGTGCCTCATTTGCTTCATCTTTTTAATGTCTTTCTGAAAATGGTGGAAAGGAAAATTGTGCTCAAGTGTTAGAAGAAGAAGTCTATAAAATGTTTGGCACTAAATTTGAATGATGAGCTGATTGCAATGTGTTTAGTATGAATTCTTTGAATATCCATGATGCTAATGATATGCAAAGCCATAAGCTTGGGGATGCTATGTTTGATGAAGATGATATTTTTAGTCCCCCAAGTTTTGATGAGAATATTTATTATGATGATAGATGCCTCCTATTTATGATGATTATATTGCTGAAAGTCGGTTTGGAAGAGTGTCAACTCAAGGTAGTATTGATCCCACTATTTTGGAGGGTGTTGAATCTTATTACAATATTGATAAAAGTGGATTTGGAGAGGTCATGACTTTATTTAGTGACGAATCCACTATTCGGAAGAGGTTCCAATTGATATGAGAACAAAGTTGCTATCTATGACGATTATTGTGATGACATGTATGCATAAAGAATAATGATAACCATGGAACTTGTCATCATGATTTTAATTTTCAATTGGATTATACCTATATGATAGTTATGTGTTGAGTTTGCGCCCACTACTATTCATGAGAATAAATTTGCTTGTGTGGAGAGTATAAAATTTCTATGCGTGGGATCTGAAAAGAATATTTTATGTGATAGTTATATTGTTGAATTCATTCATGATGCTACTGAATGTTATTATGAAGAGGAACTATGCTTCTATATATTGCAAAATATCAAGTTTCCTCTTTATGTGTTGAAAATCTTGAAGTTATGCTTGTTTTGCCCTCCTATGCTAGATGATTCTTGTTCCCATAAATTGTTTGCCCACAAAATCCCTATGCATAGGAAGTGGGTTAGACTTAAATGTGCTAGTCCTGCTTCATGATGCTCTCTTTGTGTTTCAATTCTTTACTTTTATGTGAGCATCATTGAAATCATCATGCCTAGCTAAAAGGCATTAAAGAAAAGCGCTTGTTGGGAGACAACCCAATATTTACCCCTACTATTTTGTGTGTTCACATGATTATGCTACTGTATTAATCAGTTTTATAGCTTTTGTTTGAATAAAGTGCCAAGTAAGCCTTTGGGATAGTGTGGTTGATAGTTGATTTGATTCTGTGCAAAAACAGAAATTTTGCGTCCAGTACAGAAATTTCTATCTTTTACTGGAACTGGAAAAATTCTGAAGTTTTTACATTTGATTTATATAAAAAATTATACGTTGTCTTATTTTTTCAGAATTTTTGCGGTAACATAAGTATGATTTCAATTCAGATCTTACAGACTGTTCTGTTTTTGACAGATTCTGTTTTCAATGCATAGTTTGCTTGTTTTCTAGTTTCTATGGCTTATATGTGCAATATAAATTGTAGAAATGATAGGGTACATTAGGTAGCATGTGATAAAAAATTTGAATCTTGTCTTGATAGTACCAAAGTGAATGATTTGTTTTATCAACTAACCCATCTCACGAAGTTCCGTTAAGTTTTGTGTGATTGAAGTTTTCAAGTTTTGGGTGAGATATCGATATGAGGAGAATAAGGAGTGACAAGACCAAGCTGGGGATGCTCAAGGCACCCAAGGTAATATTCAAGGAAGATCCAAGCATCTAAGCTTGGATATGCCCCGGAAGGCATCCCCTCTTTCGTCTCCAAATTATCGGTAACCTTACTTGGAGCTATATTTTTATTCGTCACATGATATGAGTTTTGCTTGGAGCATCATTTTATTTTATTAGAACTTGCTTGCTGTTATTTAGAGTAATGTTTTGCATCTTTTATTTCTATAAAAGTGTCAAGTATGCCTTTACCATGCTTATTTTGCAAGTCTATATGTTGCTGTTTTGAAAACAGAAAGTTTTCTATCGTTGTCTGAATTCTTCTAGAAAGTCAGAACATGATAAAATCTTGAGTTTTTTAAAAAATGAGTAAAAATAAATTTTATACAGTGTGGTAATTTTCAGAAGTTTGGAGTTAGTTAATTGAGTACAATTGCACTCTTTAAGACTGTCCTGTTTTGACAGATTGCTGTATGTTTGCATAGTTTGCATATGTTTGCTTGTTTAATGATTCTATTTGAGGATAGGAGGTATTAAATATGCAGAGGCATTTGGTATGCAATGTTAAATAATAATTTTAGTGATTTGCTACAATAGAGAATAATAAGGTTTTGCATTTGATTTATACTAACTTTTCTCACGAGTTCTTGTTGAGTTTTGTGTGGATGAAGTTTTTAAGATTTAGGGAAACCGCGATATGAGATGATTAAGGAGACACAAGAGCTCAAGCTTGGGGATGCCAAGGCATCCCTAGTTAATATTTCAACAAGTCTGAAGCATCTAAGCTTGGGGATGCCCCTGTGGCATCCCACCTTTCTTCTTCAACAATGATCGGTCAGTTTTGGTTGAGCCTAAGTTTTTGCTTTTCACATGCTATTGCTATCCTTTGAATGTCATTTTATTTTGTTTTGCTTGCTGTTTGAATAAAATACTTAAGATCTGAAATTCTTAAATAAGAGAGAGTTTCACATAGCTACTTAATTATTTGACTACTATTGATCTTCACTTTATCTTTTTGGAGTAGTTTGTCATTTACTGTGTGCTTCACTTATATCCTATGAGTAAATGGTTGAATGAATTGAATATCATAAATCTGAAATTATATATGTTTCATATTGCTTATCCCATGGGGAGTAATGACTTCACATATAGAGGTAGAGGTGATAAATTTATTGAAAGTTAGCAAACATAGATTGGTCACTTAAACAATTCATGAAAGATATTGAAGGAAGAGAGATTTCACATATAAATATACTATCTTGGACAATCTTCTATGATTATGAGCCCCATTAATATTTTCAAACTTGAGCAAATTAGTTGAGTTGGACAAGGAAGACAACGTAATGAGTTATGCTTGGTATATTTGTATAGAAGTTATATTGTTATGGATCCTCCAACATGTGGTGCTTACTATTTAGAACTTTTGCTAGCCAAAATCTCTGTACTAAGCGGGATACTGCTTGTGCATCCAAAATCCTTGAACCAAGTTTCCCTCATAGGTGTCCACCATATCTACCATATGCGGTATTTACCTGCCATTCCAAGTAAATTTGCATGTGCCAAACTCTAAACCTTCAAATAATAATCTGTTTTGTATGCCGAATCACTCATGTAGCGACTAGGGGCTGTCAGTATCTTCCATGCTAGGTGGGTTATTCTCACGATGACTGTTGATTCACTCGTCATTCACGAGAAAGTGGCTGGTAATCGGGATGCCCAGTTCCATGCTCGAAATCAAATCAAAATATAATCATCAAACAAAACTCCCTCAGGATTGTTGTTGGTATGGCGGTACCCGTTGTTTCGGACCAGCCGTGGAGTGTGATTGTTGGTGGAGGGGAGGAAAAACTTTACCATTCTGTTTGGGAACCACCTATAATGTGTCTAGCATGGAAGATAGGGAGAACTCTCGGTCGTTACGTTGACAATGAAAGCATACTTTTCAAAATTATATTCATCTCTATTTAAAAGCTTCGAGCTCTGGCACCTCTGCAAATCCCTGCTTCCCTCTACGAAGGGCCTATCTTTTACTTTATGCAAGAGTCAAGTATTCCTTCTCATTCCAACCTACTCTTTAGTTGGCAAGCATCATGTGATGGGGAAAGATCTAAGCAATATGGCCATTCAAATATATTGATATGAATTATTATTGTTTGATAATTATCTATATGATAAATAAGTTGGGAGGCGAAACATTAAGCCCCTATCTTTCTCTGTGTTCAACGGATGCTATTTGTTCTAAAAATATGCTTTGAGTGGTAGCAATCATGGAAGACTATATGATAGTTGAGTATGTGGGATTTGCTAAATCAAAGCTCTTACATAGACCCTTCCTGAAAATAAGATTAATTGCAATTGTTTGATGACTGAGAACTTAGTTTGTTAGTTTTCAAGAAAGTTTATGGTCTATGCTTTAACATGTGAATAGCTTGCTACTTGATCATGAGAAGTTTTATGATATGAGCTATACCGTTATGATATATAATGATGCAGAAAAAGTGGTTGAAAATTATTATTGATCAAAATTGTGCGTCGGAAGCGGCGGGAGAGCGGCGGGCGGGGCTGCGAGGAGAGGCCGCCGAGGCAGACGGTCGCAATACGACCTGCGCGGCCATGGCGCAGAGTAGGCCGCGATGCGCCGGTGGAGGACGAGGGGGGCGCCGCAGCCAGGACGAGGAGGCGCGCCGGGGCGGGATGGAGCAGCAGGAGGACGACGGCCCCGTCAACTGGGATGACGTCGCCACCATGGACAGCAGCAGTGACGACGGCGGTGATGGCGAGGCACCGTTGTGATCGACCTGCTAGCGCTAGCGATGATGATTAATGTCGGTTATAAGTTTTAATTTCGTTTAAATTGTGTTGACTATGTAAAATATCTATATATGTTGAATGAAAATGCATGAGAAATCTATGCTTGTTTAAAATTTACTAACAACAACTAATACCAGAGAGGTGGAGGAGGGCCGGCGGCGTGCAGGAGTGGTGGGGTTTCGGGGCGGGGGGGAGGGGGGAAGAGGGGTGGGAGGGGGGAGGGGAGGGGGAGGGCGGGAGGAGAGGAGGGCATAGGGCGGGGGGGGAGGAGGGGCATGCGGAGGGGGAATTAGCGGAGGGGCGTAGGTGGCCAGCGAGAGGAGGGAGGGGTGCCATGGGGGAGGGGGGCGGAGGCGGTGGGGTAGGGGGGGGAGAGAGAGAAGGGGGTGGGAGACAGACGAGAGAAGAGGAGAGAGAAGGAGGGGGTGGGAGACAGAGAGATAAGAGAGAGAGAGGAGGGGGTGGGAGACGAGGAGAGAAGAGAGAGAGGAGGGGAGGGCAAGGGCGTTAGGGACCGTTAGGTAGATTCTGTGTTGATTGCTAGCTGACGGCAAAGTGGGCCCCGGGCGCGCCGGGCCGGCAGGGGGGGGCGTAGGGAAGGGATAGTAAAGAGAGGTGGAATACAATGGAAGACTAACTTTATTACAATGCCCCCCTCTTTGCCGTCCGCTAGCAGACGGCAAAAATCAGGCTTACGGCAAATTGCATGTTTGCCATCAGCCAGTTCTTTGCCGTCTGCTTTTTGTGAGCTAACGGCAAAGACCTTCTTTGTCGTCCGCAAGCTGACGGCAAAGAACTGACAGACGGCAAATCCTCTGATTCCAGTAGTGTAAGTTTTTTTGCATAAAAGTGATATATAGGCATCACCTGACCTCTCATAATTTTTGAGGGATTTTGAAACAATTATTTAAAAGGTCTTAGTGCAACAGAAGCATTTCAAGCATTTGAAAATGCTTTTAAAGAATTAGTTTGTGGCAAATTTTTATTATGAAAATATTTCCTACTGTTATTTAAAATATAAATGGGGATATTTATAAAACAACCACATACCACAATATTTTACAAAAATAATCTTCTATGGAGGGAAGGTGTGACGCCCCCGGTTTAATCGTGCACTAATCATACACGCAAATGCACACGATCAAGCCTAAGGACTCACTTGAAGATATCACAACACAACTCTAAAACATAAAATAAGTCATACAAGCTTTATATTACAAGCCAGGGCCTCGAGGGCTTGAATACATAGCTCGATGGCATACAAGCGTCAGCGGAAGCATCAGATATCTGAGTACAGATATAAAAGAGAAACAGAAAGGCCTTTTAAAAAGGCGGGGCAAAATAAAACACTACGATCGAAAGGCGTAGGCCTCCTGCCTAGGACCCTCCGAACCTACTCCTGTCGACAGCCAACTCGTAGTAGAAGCCATCCTCGGGGTAGTAGTAGCGATCGTCGGCGGGGCAGCTATCTCAGGGGCTCCGTCATCTGGACACAATAGACTGACATGGGGAGAAAAGGAAAGCAAAGCAACCGTGAGTACTCTGAAGGACTCAGCAAGCAAGGATCTACACTACATATGCAACATTATCAAAGGAAGGCTGTATATGTGGACTGGGCTGCAGAAATGCCAGAATAGAGAGGAAAGCCTAGTCCTATCGAAGACTAGCATCTTCAAGCATTTCCCAGCATCTTCGAACGTCTTGCAGCATTTGGAAGAGTACAGAGTAACATTGTATAAAGTAGTAGCAGTAGTAGCAAACAACAGTCTCGCCCAGAGATCCTTCCTCGACTCCCTGCGAGAAAGCGATCCCGGAGCCACATATCCAGTATCATCACAATTCTAGCTATACCGATCGGGATACAACTCCGAGTGTCCTTTACCGTAGGACCGGCTATCGATAGATGTGTTCTTCCCTGCAGGGGTGCACCAACTTACCCACCACGTTCGCTTAACTCCGGCCGGACACACTTTTCTGGGTCATACCCGGCCTCGGCCAAACGACACACCGCAACCCTACCTACAGCTCAGCAGAGAGGTCCCCGCCGGTCTACCTCCTAAGCGCAAGGGGGTCTTGGGCCATCGCCCCTCGCCCTCCGGGTCGTTGCGTGCAGGGCGAACCAGGCTCCACCACTACAGGATGGTGCCGGCCCAGCCCGGCCGCAATGCTGAACTGGACGTCTGACAGAGCTTTCGGCTGATGTTACGATGCAGAACGCCCATACTATGCCCACGTGATGGTTAGCGCTATCAGGCCAGAGGCCTGCTTAGATCATATATCCAAATCGTAGTGGCCTAGGGGCTTGCGGAAACGAGCAGAGACTCACGAAAGATGTGACCCCATCGCCCCGTCTCGAGGACTTGCTGCAAGGGCTAAGAATGCCCGGCCGCGCCTCATGGAATAACTCACGGGGAACTATCCATCATTCACCAAGTAGTAGTATCATCAGTTATGTAAGGCATCCGTGTGGCTACCATATCAAGGGGGAATCCGAGGCATCACCCTCGTTGGACTCCCACCTGATGTAATAACGAGATGGACGTAGGAGGAATCACCCTCGTGGTCCACACTAGAGGTGTTGCACGACTTAGTCGTTATCGGGGGTGGTGTAGGAGGAATCACCCTCGCTGACCACGACCGATTAACTACCCTACAAGGTTATCATCAGAAGTGCTGACGAGGTATCACCCTCGGCACTCGATAGTAACCCAGTAGTGTCGAGCAACTAAGGAGAACGTGAGGTGCGGTGCCGGGTCCTGGTCTTCGATCCCGTTGATCAGGTCTTCTGATACTCCAGCGGGGCAGTCGGGATAAGTGGGGTCACTGAGGGTCTCTACCCAGCCTATACTAAACAGTCTAGGATAACCATGAGGGTAACAAAATAGGTTACAATAAACAGGCTAAGCAGCAGAATAGGAGCAATCAATTACAGTAGCAAAATCTAATGCAAGCATGAGATAATAGAATAGGCGATATCGGGATGATCAAAGGAGGAGCTTGCCTGGTTGCTTGGCGGCAAAGGCAAGGTCGTCGGTGGTGTAGCCAATCACCGGAGCTACGTCGATTTCGGAGGCTACGTCGGCGCCGATATCTAACGAGAGAGAAGAGGGGAAGGAAACAGTATAAATATAAAGCAAACAAGTGCTACACAAAATATGACATGGCAATACGCAGCCGAGGAAGGGGGAATCCATCCGGGAATGTTTTCCCGGTTCCGGACATATGCCAGACAGATGACCGGAGGGGAACGGTTTCATGTTCGGATAGTTAGGAATGTGTGGTGCACGAACGGACCGCGTTTTTGGATTCGTCTCGTCGTTCTGAGCAACTTTTATGTAGAAAGTTTTTCCATCCGAGCTACGGATTATAAGTTATGATTTTCTAAAGATTTTAAACAATTTCTGGAATTTCTGGATTAATCTAATTTTGAAAATAAACATGAAAAGGCTAGGTGCACCCGGTCCAGTGCACCCAGCAGTGAACCAGAGGCTGACAGTGGTTTTAAACTAATCTAATAAGGTTAGTTAGTGGGTGGGGCCCTTTTGTCAGAGTCTCAGCTAACCTAACTGGGTTGATTATTTAGCTAAAATAGTTAATTAGTCTGACGGGGTCCACTAGTGAACAGTAACCACGTTGACTGCGGTCAACGGGGTCAAACAGGCGACGGGGCCCACCTGGCAGCCTCACTGGGAGGCCCCACGCCTTGCCTCGCTGGCGGTCAGCGTCGGGAACACGCCGGCGACGACCAAAAATGCGGCGGCGGCTCGGCCAGCGCCGGAAATGGCCTACAGGGGGCCAAATCGTGCACGCGGGGGCTCGTTCGAACGATCAGTTCGCGCCGCGTCGATCTAGGGCGGCCCCAGGCGCTGTGGTGGCCGGAGTGGATCGGTACCTCGACGGCGGCGGCGGTGTCTTTCGGGCGGAACTCGGGCACACGGCTATGGTGGCCTAACGATCCAACTAAGCCCACCGGAGAGCTCTACGGAGCAGCAGGAACTCGAAGGACATGGCGCAAGGGCTCGGGCAGCCATGTTACGAGCTGTGCGCTAGCAATGGCGCCGCCGAGCTCGGGCGCAAGTGGAGACGGCGGTGGAGCCAGCAAGAGCGCGAGAAGGAGGAAGGGAGGCGACGCGTAGGCTCACCGGGGAGCAGCAGGGTAGACAAATGGGCTCGGGGTAGCGCCGGAGTCGGGGAATCGCCCGCGGCGATCTCGGTGGCCGAAGCTTGTGGGTAAGCTCGATTCAAGAGCTACAAGGCACCTCAACTCCAGCTGGTGGTCGTGGTAGAAGCGGGGGAGGCCGGCGCACCTCCCAGGCAAAGCTGCCGGTCGCGGGGCCGCCGGTGGCCGCGACGGTGAGAGCTGCGCGACGGCGTCCACGCTCGGGCAGAGGGGAAGAAAAGGCGGTCGAGCGAGAGGAAGGGGGAGAAGTGGCCAGAGGGTCCAGGGGGAAGGCTCGCGCGGCGTCCTTATCGCCTCGCCCACCTGCTCTGGTGCGGTGGCGAGCAGCGGGCGGTGGAGGCGCGGCGACCCTGGAGACGACGACACGGCGACGGGAGCAGGTAGACGAGGCCGCTGCTGGGCCAGCTGGGCTCGGCCCAGTGGCCAGGTTAGTGGCCTTTTGGCCTTTTCTTTTTATTTCTGTTTTCTTGTTTTGCTTTTTCTTTAATTATTTTCTATTTTGAAATGGTTAGGCCACTTTAGCCTTTTTATAAAATATGGGACTAGGCTCAAATATTAATGTGCAGTGTAAGATCTCCCCAAAAATTGGTTTGGGTGAAATTGAACTTCATTTGAAAAAGATATGATTTTAAATGTATTGTATATTGCTGTTCTGTTGCTGTTTCATATTGTTTGAGTCTTTTATTTAATCCAAATATTATTGGTGATAATTTTATGAGTGCTTCTGGAATATTTGCTAATTTATGAACAATTTTCCCATAAGGTTTGATCAACTTCATATTTCACTTTGGAAATTGAGTTGATTTTCAGAGTTTGAATTTGTATTGAATACTTAACCCATGTGACTTGGCACTGCAAATGGTCATGACTTGGCAAGATTAACAGAGTGTCACAGTGCTTATTACAAGGGGGTGTTACAGAAGGATTTTGGAAAACAGAAAACAGAAAAGGCTCTGAAATTAATAAATGGCCTAGTATATTCAAAATTTTAGTCCTGGCCAAATTTTACTTAATAAGATCTTGGTTGAATTTTTGGGGTGTTATACTAATGTGAGCATTAGTCCCGGTTCGAGCGGTTAGAACACCGGCCGGGGCAAGGCAGGCATCAGTCCCGATTCGAATGGGACCTTTAGTCTCGGTTCCGGACACCAACCGGGACTAAAGGGGTTGCGGCAGGCGCAATGCACTTTAGTCCCAGTTGGTGTCTGGAACCAGGACTAAAGGGTCGGCCTTTAGTCCCGGTTTTAGACACCAACCGGGACTAAAGTTTTGCCTATATATATCCTTGCCCCTGCCCACCTTCTCCTCTATTTTTTCGCCGTAGAAGGTGGGAGGTGTGTGCGCTACTCTGTTCTCCCTTCCTATGCATATGAGGTGTTCGATGAAATGCCCGAGCCACACTTAAGCTTTCTCCTCTGTTCTTCCTCCAAGCTCGACCTCCAAGCTCCATTTTTCCCAAGATTTGTTTAGGATTTGGCGGTGCACCAACTATCCAAGTGTTCTAAAAGGTTAACAACTTCATCCTTTCATCTCTCATTGCTAGTTTAGCTCATTTCATGCTCTAGAAGTAGAGTGGTTTGTGGGTTTTAGTGGAGGTGTTTATGTGGGAGTTTATTTGATTTAGATGCATAATTTGAGCTCAAATTAACTTCTTAGTTTGCACATGTGTAGGGTGCCGTCCCGTCCCCGTCCTCACCGCCATCGATCGCCCGCGCCGATCTCGTCGCCGGCACCACTGCGGTTAGCCTCTTGTTCTTATCTTTTTTTAGCCAAAAAAAATTCTTACTTGTATGATTTAGATAGCTATTTGTATAATTTTCTTACTTTTATTATTGTTTGTCATTATATAGTGCCATGGTTTTGATATCCGCCCCCGTCAGCTCTCGTCCGGTCTATGATTCAGATGTGGTATATTATCTTTTATAACCATTTGTTTCATTTAGTGTTTATGACAATTATGACGACAAACTTGACATAGATATTTTTATCTAGGAGGTATGCAAACCGGAAATTCCAACCAACCCTCTTGTCGCGAGGTTAAATTTAGTTGAAAACGAAAACAATTATTTGAAAGAAAAATTGAAAAGAATTTAAGAGAAGATGAAATTGGAGTTGCATGTTGCCGATGTCGTCGATCTACAGAAGATTCAGATGGAGGCAATGCACTTGAAGATTAGAAATATTAGAAAATATGCCTTTGATAAAGTGGCTTGGGATCATTATGCTGTTGGATCAATTGTTACCTTAGTTGCGATTTTGATCGCATTTGTTGTTGCATTTAAATGTTTTACATAGTTGTATGTTAGTTTCAATGTATGTTTTTGATGCTCCAGATAATTGTATGTTGTTTTATGAGAACTATGTATGAACTTTATGTATTTATTTTTGTAGTAATAACATTTGATCACTACTACTTTGGTTTTAATGTGATGAACTTGTATTAATTTGGTCATTTCTCTATTCATGATGTTCTGTAATGCTTTTTGATATACTTAATTATATAATGCAGATGAACCGGCAATGGATGTACGGTGACCGACGCACTTCCGAGTACATTACGGGCCTGCATAATTTTATCGATGTGGCTGAGGCAAAAAGTCAGAATGGTTTTATGTGTTGTCCATGTGTTGACTGTGAGAATACGAAGGATTACTCTTCCTTGAGAACCCTTCACTTCCACATGCTTAAGTCCGGTTTCATGCCCCACTATAATTGTTGGACCAAGCATGGAGAAAGAGGGTTATGATGGAAGACAATGAAGAAGAAGAGGATGATGACAACTATCCTATGTTCCCTGAATACGGTGATACTGCAACGGGGGAAGCTGAAGACCAAGAGGCACCAGATGTGCCCGCTGATGATTTTCGTTGGGTCATTGTTGATGCACAGAGAGAATGCGGAAGTGAAAGTGAGAAGTTGAAGTTCGATTGCTTGTTAGAGGATCACAAAAAATGGTTGTACCCAAATTGCGAAGATGGCAACACAAAGCTCGGTACCACACTGGAATTGCTGCAATGGAAGGCAGAGAATGGTGTACCTGACAAGGGATTTGAGAAGCTACTGAAAATAATGAAGAAGAAGCTTCCAAAGGATAACGAATTGCCTGACAGTACGTACGAAGCAAAGAAGGTTCTCTGCCCTCTAGGATTAGAGGTGCAGAAGATACATGCATGCCCTAATGACTGCATTCTCTACCGCGGTGAGGAGTACGAGAATTTGAATGCATGCCCGGTATGCGGTGCATTGCGATATAAGATCAGACGAGATGACCCTGGTGATGTTGAGGGCGAGCGCCCCAGGAAGAGGGTTCCTGCCAAGATGTGGCATGCTCCTATAATACCACGGTTGAAACGTCTGTTCAGAAATAAAAAGCATGTCAAGTTGTTGCGATGGCACAAAGAAGACCGTAAGTATCATTTCTGTAAGAAAGTCTCTAGCTCAGCTCGTTCATTGCATGTATAATTATCCTCACTATATTATGCAGAAAGAAGATCTTCGAATGCAAAAGAGGACAAATCTATGACATTGGATTCATTAACCCAAATACTATTCATGAAGTTATGGTACAATTGAACACCAAGGATACAGAGAAGATCTTGCTAAGGGCTTTACTTGAACAACAAACCAAAAGAGAAATACTATTTCCTTACAACTTCAAGTGAGTGTTATACTATCTTGTACACATTCTATTTCGCTTACTCGATGGTAGTTGTAATTGATGAGTTATGCGTGCGCAGGTTTCACTTTATTCTGCTAGTCAGTCAGGTTGACGCAGGAAGAGTACTTGTCATGGACTCAAAACGTAAAGACCTTGAGATGTGGGCGGACCTGAGTAAAATGCTCCAGAGGTAATTTCAATCATTATCGCACTATATCGGCAACTTTCGTTCATTTCATGATATCAAGTAATTAATAACTCCTTTATTCATTTTCTTTGTCGGACAGAGTTTGAAAAGAGTTCACCAAGAAGGCTAGGGGTGAATGGAAAGAGGAGCTGCGATTTCAACAACTCAATGTAACTAGTACTAGCTAGATCCGCGCATCTCTTTGATTCTAGGTTCAATACCATTATCATGCTTGATTATTATTTTGATTGAACTCTATATTGTCGTAAAGTGCCCGAGGCAGGGCGACGGGAATAATTTATGTGGATACTACATTTGCGAGTTCATTCGCCAAACGACCTGTGAGACGGGCAGAAGTTTACAACAACTTGAAGTACGTAAACAATATTCACAATTTTATTTTATTACCATCAATTGTGTTAAGTTTCATATATATATATATATATATATATATATATATATATATATATATATATATATATATATATATATATATATATATATATATGTATGTATGTATGTATGTATTGACCCTCTTCTTTAAATTAGATCGAACGGAAGCGGGACGAACTCCTACCAAAGGATCGCATACGAGTAATTCAAGAGGAATTGGCGGGATTCTTCCTTGAAGAGGTCATAGCTAAAACCAGAGTATACCATCGGGAATTAATAGTGAATGTTGGTAATTAGATATTAGGGATCATAAGAGATGCTATTTTGTATATATCCATGAACGTGTACTATATGTAGTAGCGTCCAATATATATACAAAAACTTGTTGTTCGACCAAGCACGGAGAAAGAGGTCACTTCTCTATATTCATGACGATGTTGTGTAACGGTTTCTTCATTGTTATTAGTAGCTAGCATCGAGTTGAATGGAAAACATAAAATGAAAATGAAAATAAAAATCCTAAATATAAAAGAATTGAATGGTAAATACAAAAAGAAAAGGGGGAAACACAAAATGAAACCCCTAAACCCCTTCTTTAAAAAAAAAACCCTAAACCCCAGCGCTCGGCAGAGCCTGACGCGTGGCTGCATTTTAGTCAATCGGGACTAAAGGTCCTCCTGCCTGAGTGCTACGCAGTGGCCACGTCAAGCCTCTTTAGTCCCCGTTTGTAACACGACCGGGACTAAAAAGGGGGCCTTTAGTGCCGATTCCTTAGTCCCAGTTGAACAACCGGGACTTAAGGCCCTTACAAACTGTGACTACTGGCCGGTTTCTTACTAGTGTACACGTCCTAAAGCCCCTCCGTCCGGCTTTGCCAAAATTAATGTTGATGCGGGAGTTAGGGCTGGAAGAGGAGGTTTTGCAGCGGCTATTTGCAGAGATAACAACGGACAATACCTTGATAGTTCCTCACCGGTCATAGCAAGAGTGCAAGATCCAGCTACACTTGAGTCGATAGCTTGTCAAGAGGCGCTATCTCTGGCCGAGGATCTACAAGTGCAAGACTTTTTCATAGCATCAGACTCAAAACAAGTCATTTTTTTTCAGACATCAAGATGGGGTCCCGAGGCTGCTTTGGTGCTATCATTAGCGAAATAAGGCTTAAGGCAGTTACTTTTAATTGTAATTTTGTTTTTGAAGGTTGTGCTATCAACGGTGAAGCACATAGTCTAGCCAAATATTCACTCTCGTTGGGTCCAGGACGCCACGTCTGGTTTGGCCAACCTCATGACCCGAATTGTATCCCACACTCTATGGTTTTTTATGAATAAAATTGGCTTTACCCCTCCAAAAAAATGTATTTTGTCTTTCTTTTTTTCAATATTCTTTTTTATCTTCTTGTTTATCTTATTATTATTTTCTATTTTAAAATTCTTAATATTTATTTAATTCGGGGACTTTTTTTAGATTCACAAACATTTTTTAAATTCGTAAATAAGTTTAGAAATTCAGGTGCACTGCATGTACATGTCTTCCTGTTTGAAAGTTGAGAATATTTCTGTGCAATTCGTGCACAATGTGTGTGCACGTATTCCTGGTTTTGAATTTCTCTGGTAATTTGGGAATAATTTTCTAAATTCACAAACAATTTTTGAATTCAAGAACATTTTTTAATCAACAAATATTTTTTGAAATTTTGGGAAATTAACAACCACACGGCACAAAAAAAAAACACACGCACACAAAAAAAAGCTAACACTCATGCACTCACACAGCTACACAGCACAAATGAAAAAACAGAATTAAAAAAAAACACAACACATAGTGCAAGTATAAAATGAGTGACGATCCTACACAGAATACAGACGACCATTGGGCTAGGTTATTTGCGCGGGAAGACCCTCGTCCCGAAGTCTCAGGTTCGATTTCTGGCCACCGTGCATAGTTTTCCTTTTATCTATATCTTCTGCCCGACTGACATGTGAGACCCACAAGATAGAGAGAAAACCTGCTGTAGTAAATGCCACGTAGATTAATTAACCAGTCAATAGATTGCCACATAAACTAGTTGACTGGTCAACATATCAAAATACAAAGCTATACAGTGAGCCAGTGACCGTATTAATCACTGCAAAACATATATGATGACTGTACGGAGCGTATTCTAAACTACAATGACCGTTGTGTGCTTTGGACTCAACTTCAACTCCAGTGACCATCAGTGTATTAATCTCAAAATTTATCATGTTCTAATAAGTCCCCTGTCACCAACTGCAATATGTCACAATCTTCATAGGACACACTTGCCGACCATTCGTTTTTTGGCCAGGCCCCGTTTCATCCTGAATTCCGAGACAAAAATTAGAGGAGAGAACATCCGGAGAGGGGAAAAACAAATATTCTTGAATGCAAATTCCAATGCGGTATCACTCCCACTGTGAGGATTGAGCAGTCCTGGGTACATAAATGAAATCTAGTACGTACGTAAAATAACTTGGATTGTACAGTTAGCCAACTCCAGCGCAAAATACTAAAACAAAGATCAAACCAATTCCTTTTTCTTCGCTGCCGCTGCTCAGCTTCCATCCTAGCATGGGAATCACTGTGCTTCAGTGTCTGCCTGTTGCTTGAAACTGAAATGCCAACCGAGTACGCTAGGATTTCTTTTTCTTTCTCCACCAGTGAAAGTTAAAGACCCAAGAAAGCCTTCTACCTGTGAAAATTCATTCATTCTCTCACACGTAGACATCACACACGCCTTTGTGAAAATTCAACCCATGGGTTTTCTACTCAGTGTGTCACTGATAGTGTTTGACCGAACCACCACCCCTCACGAAGCAGGCTGTCCAAGTCATATGACAGGTCAAGGAGAAATTCGACGAGGAAAAAAGAGTCCCAGCCCCGTAATAAATTATGCATGTGTGCATCATCAATCGTCTGGTCTCAAGTCACATCTCTAAATATGTGGATCAACACTGAACCATCCTCATCTCCAAGTCGGTCCATATATAACTTACACACTAAAAATTGCACTAACAGCGCTCTAATGTTACACTGACATTGCTCTAAAGTTGCATAACTTAGGAAATCAATAAATTAAAAAAGCGTTGGAGATTATGATTGACCATTACTAAGTGGAGAGGCAGCAATCTAAATTAAAGCAGAGTAAAGTAAAGAAAAGAAAATAGTGCGGTTTTGGCATAGATTCGTGACTACTTCACTACCGGAAAACGGGCCTACCCTGACGGCCAAAACTATGCCGACGGCTGCCGTCGGCCTACTTGTAGCTATGCCGACAGCCTCGTCCTGGCCGTCGGCTTATATTGGCCGTCGGGCTACCCTGATATAAGCCGACGGCAGCCATCGGCACAGAACAGCCCTCGGCCTAGCTACGAACACGCCGACAGCAGCCGTCGGCATACAAGTGGGCCCGGCGACCCCGCCCGTGGCCAGCGGCTAACGCCGTCAAACCTATGCCGACGGTCGGGACGGGCGGCCGTCGGCATATCTCCGCATGCCACGTCACCGATCCGCGGCGTAGATATGCCGACGGCGGCCGTCGGCATAGCCACCACGTCACCGATCCGCGGCACGGCGCCCACCTAAACCCTGCCGTCTCTATGCCGACGGCAATGCCGTCGGCATAGTTTTTTTTACATATGTTTTTATGCTTTTTTTTTACATATATTTTTATGCTTTTTTTTACATATGTTTTTATGCTTTTTTATGTATTATATGAATATATATGTAGTTTGTAATTTTTTCCATAGATTATGAATATATATATATATATAGTTTGTATTTTTTTCCTAGCACGTTAATAATGTGCCGTCATGTTCTTTTGAATATAGGTCCTTATATTTTATTAAAATCAAAAACAGCTATGCCGACAGAAGTTTTGTGGCGGTTGCAAACGCCCGGCACCCGTCTCCGGAGTGTGACCCCCTCACGTCCGCGGTGTGCCCCCCTCACGGATGGCGCCGCCGACGGCATCTGGAGGGCGGAAACAGCCGCATCGGGTCTATACGGAGGGGACGTTGCTCCCAAGTGTTTCTATGGGATGACCTACCACAACCGGGTGGTGTTGTGGCATGTCCGAAGAGGCGGCACGCATCTCCGGGGCGTGGCCCCACGAACGGACGGCGCCGCCGCCGGCACCTGGAGGGGCGAAACGGACGCGTCGGGTCTACACAGAGGGGATGTAGCTGTGGGTTGGCCCGAATGTTGCTCCCAGGTGTCCCACTGGGCTGACCTGACACAACCGGGTGGAGAGGTCCACTGTTCAAAGCCTGTCCCTGGAAAGTCAAAGGGCTAGATCTCGTGGTCAACCGCTCCAGGGTTAGGCGGGACGGGGGCCCTGGGGGGGTAGAAATGCCACCGGAGCGTCGCACCGGCCCCTCATACATGCGGGGTGGTGTTGTGGCATGTCCGAAGAGGCGGCACGCGTCTCCGGGACGTGGCCCCCCTCCAGTATGTTTAAATGATGATGATGAACTTGAGTATGTTTAGATGATGAACTGTCATATTTCTGCTTAATCCCATATTTTCTGCTTTGAAATGCTGTCAAAATGAATTGAAAAAGAGAAAACAGGAAAAATAAAAAAAATAAAAAAATCTATGCCTACGGCAAAGCCGTCGGCATAGATGCGCCCAGGGCTTCCCAGGACCTGCCACGTGGCAGAGCTATGCCTACGGCAAAGCCCTGCCGCCAGGAGGCACCAGGGGACGCCACGTGGCGTGGCTATGCCTACGGCAAAGCCGTCGGCATATATTTCATCTATGCCTACGGCTTTGCCGTAGGCATAGCCATGCCGCCAGGAGGCACTACGGGAAGCCACGTGGCCTAGGTATGCCGACGGCGAAGCCGTCGGCATAGATTTCCATCTATGCTGACGGCTTGGCCGTCGGCATACCTACGCCACGTGGCTTCCCGTGATTCGTCAGCGCTTTTGATGGCGCCGTCCGTTGCCGTCAGGCGAAAAACACTGCCGACGGCTAAACTATGCCGATGGCCGAACGGGAGCCGTCGGCATAGGCCCCTATGCCGATGGCTAAACTATGCCGACGGTCTGACAAGACTACGCTGACGTGATCTATGCCGACGGGCCTATGCCGACGGCAGCCGTAGGCATATATATATGCCTACGGGAAATGACCTATGCCGACGGCCCTGGGCCGTCGGCATAGGCGGCGAGTCCGGTAGTGCTTGGTCAGACCCGATCCGCACGTCAGGTGAAGACTCAAGAATTGACAGGGCACCAGCAGTCAGCCAGTCACCTTCAAATCTCCCATCCATGACACCTGCCAGAGTCTCAAGTTAAAATTGAAGAACACCCTGAAAACCTGATGCCTAAATAGCTAGTATCACTTACTTCTAATTTTAGCCCTCATCCATTGCACCACATCGAGCTCTGAGTTGAGGAGGTTCACGATCAATGGATATCCTCGTCTCTGCAGTCGTAGGTGACCTCATCAGTAGGTCGGCGTCCTTCGTGATCAGCAAATACTTACAGCAGCAGCCTGGCATCGACAAGATTCTCCAGAGACTAGAAAGAGTTGTACTGAGGATCGACACCCTCACCGAGGAGGCAGAGGGGCGGGACATCACCAACCAGGGGATGCTCCATCAGCTCAAGATGCTGAGGCAGGGAATGTACAGAGGCCACTACGTCCTTGATGACTTGAGATTCCAAGCCGCCCTCAATGAGGGTAAGGAGGAGGTGAGCCACTCATCGCCTGTGCTGTCTAAATCCAGTCCAGTGAAACGCCTTCGGTTTTCTGATACTGGCAGTGGAAGCGGCAACAGAGAAGAACAATTGGTAATGTTTGGTGCAAACCATGGCATAAGAGAAGAGTTGCAATGGATGGTTGATACGCTTGAAGACACCATGGATAGTATGAAGGAGTTCCTTTTCTTCTTGGAGTTGTATCCTCGCATGCTCCGCCAACCTTACGGCACATATTTGCTGTTGGACAATTGCATGTTTGGTCGCCAAACGGAACGGCAGAGGGTCCTGAATTTCTTGATGTGTCCTACTCCAGATTTGGCTGTATTTCCGATCATTGGTCCAATTAGAGTAGGGAAGAGCACTCTTGTTGAGAATGTCTGTAGGGATGAGAGTGTGCGTGATCGCTTCTCCATGATCCTCTTCTTTCCAGAAGGCAGTCTCAAGGATGATGGAGTGATCGACCTGAGAGAAAACAATATTAAATTCAGACATCAGTACTGTGCTTCTCGATACAGGTTGCTGATTATTATTGAAATAGCCCAGGCTATTAACGAGGAAACATGGAGGAGGCTGAAATCTTCCGCGGCCTGCGTGACATCTTGTGGTGAGAGCAAAATCATAATCACCAGTCGGTCAGATAGAATTGTGAATCTGGGAACAACGGAAGCACTTCGACTGGGCTATCTCTCTCAAGAAGCTTATTGGCATTTTTTCAAGTCAATTGCATTTGGAAGCATAAACCCTGGAGAGCATCCAAAACTGGCAACTATGGCTATGGAGATCGCTTTGGAACAAAGACAGTGTTTCACAAGCGCGCATATCATTGCTGGGTTACTGCAGCATAACTTCAATGCTCGATTCTGGAACACAGTTCTTCAATGTGTAAGAGCAAGTAAACAGACAAATCTCCTTTTGTTTGACCAGCAGCCATACCTTCGCTTGCAGGAAGATGCACCAGTGTATTGTCGGATATTGGTGAAAAGCAACAGATATTTCTTGATATGCAACTATCATCAGTCAGATTCCAGTGAGAATGTCCCTAAGATCAGTGCGCAGGACATTCTCTTAGGATGCGGTGGTACACTGCCCCATGGAGAATTTGAGGCTCTTTCATGGAGATCTCGCATACCGCGGTACTACAACTACACAATAAGCTGTAAGATGCAAACACCACAACTTGCAGTGGGAAGGAAGAAGCGCGTGCATCAGGAGGGAGAACATTTGATCTGACTAACACACTGTTTGTGACTCACATCATGTATGCTACTGCTTTCACTTACGAATTATGAAATAGTATTATAATACTGCCTTTAGGGGTCTTGCCGAGTCAGCTAACATATATGTTTGTTATCGTGTAGGCACTAGATATGGAGTCATCATATCATAGTAGTGTAAGTATTTGCATGTTGAGTAAATTGTACTTTCAGAGTCGCGGCAATGTTACATTTTCAGTAAAATTAGAGTTGAAGACAAGTTGTACCTAGAAAGTTGAGTGTTTGAATCCATATCCTATTGATCTTGATACTATGTCTACTTCCTAAACCTAAGCTTTGTAATAATCCTTGAAGATGAAGAAAAGAGCAGAGAAAAGTGCCCCGATTCTTTGTTTCTCATGTGCGGGTGAGTTTGATCCTTGGGTGAAAGCCAATAAGTTTCAATTCCTCTGTCACATGTATTTTCTGCGGCAGATTCTTTTCTTGCTGGGAGAGTAGCGGCATTGCCTGGAGCTCAGGGGCAGTGAGGAGCTAACAATAAAGATAAAATGAATTTGTTGGTTTCTTGTCTATCATCCCATGAACTGAGCTGCATTTTCTATCTTTTTACTCGAACTAGGGATGAAAATTCGGAACTATTAGGGTACCCTCCGACCCTCTTTAGTTCAACAAATTTTCCAAATTTGCATGCCTAACTCGAACAAATAAGAATCCGATAAATCAATTGGAAGAAAGAAATTTGATTGAATTTTGCAATCCGCATTGTAGTTCCAGTATCAACAGACAAAGACCAAAAAAGGGGTATAGGCAAACTATATACTAACTCCTCTAAGGGCATCTCCAACGCTGACCCCCAAACGGGACACCGTATCCGCAAACTACTGGGGACCAGTCCGTGGACACTGATGCGGAAGCGTACCATCCAAAGCTATCCCCTAAATGTCCGCCGGGTACGGTCAATTTGATATTCAAATCCGCTCGATCACATAGTGCGGGCCGGATCACATAGCGGCCGATCACAACCAAAAAGAGGCAAGTATGCATAGTTTTTACATGCCCGATCACAAAAGAATATCAATGTGGCAGTCCGTGGAAAAAAAATGGATTTTCTGCCATGCCGGACCAGCAATCCGAGCCTCCACGCTCACTCAGCCGTCGCTGCCGTCTCCACCACCTCCTTCTCCGCCTCTCCAGCTGATCCTTCATGCGCTTCAACAACTTAAGACAGACGGCTTGTATGATCATCCTTGCGTCGTCATTCAAATCCTTCATCTTCAAGGTCAACATCTCCTGTCCGCCGCCGTCGCCTCCGTCGCGGATTATCTCAAACATCTCCCTGTCCGCATCATCATAAGACGCCTCGCCCACTTTAGGCATACCGGCGAACATCGTGCAGGCACCCAGCTGCTCCATGCCCAGCGCCTGCTTTCGAACAAGCTGCAGCGATGCAGACTCAGAGAAAAGCAGCGGCGCCACATTGAAGTCGACGCAGTAAGGCACATGCCCGGCGGCGGATGTCGGGGACTGCGTACCGAGCTGCTTGGTGGCTTAGAAGTAGGGAGCCTTCTAATGCTCCGGCCAAGGCAGCGCCTGCATGGACAGTGACGGCAACAGCGCCCCACGTCCCAGGCTCCACGTTGCTCCACATCTGCCACCTGCACATCCACCGCCACAACCACCACCTCTGCCTCCGCCTTCGTCGGCCTTTGGCTTCTTGAGCGGCGTCGCCTTTGCAGCCTTCGCTTTGACGCGGCGGTTTTGTCGTGTCTCCGAGTTGATCTTCCGGGCGAGCGTGACCGCTGGATCCTCCACCACTGCCATCTCCGGCAGCTTGTTGTACAGGTCCATGCATCGGCGTTGGCGAAAAAGGGCGGGAATTGGATGGAGAACACGACGGGATGGAAGAGGAGACTGTTGAGAAAGGGGGGTCACGGAAACAGTGCGGCCAGCTACAAAAGCGCGGGCTCCCCCCCTTAGTTTTGGGTGGGCCTAGAATGTCAGAGTCCTACGTGGTTGGTGTCCGGAATCCCGCAAAGCCCCCGTGGTTTGGTTCCGGTTTGCGGGAAAACGGCGGCCAGACTCCTCCGCAGACCGATGGGGGACGCCGTTGGATGGCTTGCGGGGTCCGAACGGATGTGGGCGGTTTGGTGGTCGGCGTTGGAGATGCCCTAATACACAATAAATGCTAGTATGGGTGCTTCATAAAAAACTATGACATCATTTACAACTTAGTCTAAAAATGTTTATAATTCTCATAAAAATACATAACAGTGCATCAGATGTTTAGGTGAAACTGTGCTAATGAGGGAATAGAGACTTCATTAATAGTGGAGAAGATGAGAATGGACAAAATAGTCAGTTAACATTAACACTCCATTAACACTGCATCTATTTTATATCAGATATGTAGATGTTATCTTGTTCAGCATTGCTAAATGTTGACTAGACAATAACTGCTAATCCGCATTCATGATTTCCATGATTCAAGGGAAAAAAAATCTCAAAGTCACAGCTAGCTTAATTTACCATCAATAGCTGTGCAGCTATGCCTATGGACCCCCTCAGAGGATTCTGCATTGCTAATGTTGTATCTTATCTTAATAATTTGAAATGGGGTATTATCCCCTGGTCGAATGGGGAGCTCACTGTTCTGGTTCAAGAAATGCGGGCATTCCGCTATGCCACAATGCATCCCCTCTATCCTTAATAGCTCATTCAGTATCAAATCAATGATATGATTTGAAATATGCCAGGGTGATCTTTAGCTTAATGAAGTTACCTATATGTGAAAGATGCATTGTGCAGCCACTGCTCCTCAGGTTGAGTTGCCCCAACGGTGCTCCGCCAACTTGCCGGCATTTTGAGTTGACAAGTCAGCAACGAGAAATAACTACAGGCAGGGTAAAGCTGGTTACCATCAGTAGATCAAGGAGCAGCAAGATATAGCTATGATCAGGGGCAACTGAGTGACTAGCTGGACTGTCGTAGTTCAGAAATCTTTGTGGCATGAAATATAGTAATCTGATAAACTGTTTCTCCAAATATGCTACTTGATCAACACTATGTAAAACTACAGTTATATTTGCTCATTTTTGTTGGTCAACGTGCTGTGCAAGAAAATCTCGTGGTAGTGGTTCGGCATTAGGTTTTACTCTGTTCCTGTTTGTCCAGTCTGGTGCAAGAACAAGGGTTCAGCAGTCAGGTATTATCATTACCCCATCCCATTTGGATAAGCACGGGATCTAACTGGCCTGATCACATTGTTGCTTGAATGGGGGGAAGCAGCAGTACCTAGAGATCAGGAGACGGCAGTGAGACAAGCCAGCGGCCTGGGAAGGAGGAAGTGCTTGCCGAGGAGGCCATGTGCAGCTCCCGCTACTCTGAATACATCAACACCTGAAACTGAAGGTGCAGATTCAGTCAACGGACGGTGCATCACTGCTAGCAAAGCAGGAATGAATGGCTGGGATCGATGGGCCTGACTTTCTGCTCTCGTTGTTTAACTACCAAGTTTAATAACGTAGAAAGCAAAACAAATTCATCTGTTCCAGGAGCCATTCACTCTCACTCTTGTGTCAAAATCCAACTTTTCAGTCTGGTCAATAAACGGTAGGGTTTTTCTACACCGTGTGCCGCTGGTGATCTTTGACTAAACCACTACTTCTCATTGAACAGTCTACACAAATTAATTCCAACTTATATAGCACGTCAAGGAGAAATTCTACAAGGAATAAAAACAGGGTATCAGTTATTTCTGATGTTACACCATGACATGTTAAATTATGCTTGTGTGCATCATCTACCGATATCAATGTCTTTTCCTTTTTTCCAGTAATAAAAGGTACTGTTCCAAAGAAAATATGTATTCGAGCGAGTTGGTTGGCAAAAGGAAACTTAAATATCTCAGACAAAATTCTGAAAATCTGGATCAATATCCAGCTTCCACTTGCCCAAATCACTCCATATACAACTTGTAAACTAATTAAAAATATGCCAATGCGTCAGTTGCATATATCAAATTAACCCTTTTTTTTACAAAGGGCATTTTTCTTAAATCAATTTTTGCAGTGCCATTTTTTTTATCACAAAGCTGACAATGACATGTACTATCAAATTAACCTAGAAGTAAAGAAAAGAAACGGAAGTAGCAATTCCACCAAGAAGTTAAGTCAGACCCAATTTCACACGGCAGGCAAAGGCTTACTCAAACATTGACAGGGCACCACCACATCATATGTATAGCATGCTGAATCATCCAGCACTAGCCTCAGTGCCTCACACTACCTTGCCATAGTCAAGTCACCTTCTAACCTTTCATCCAGAGCACATGCCCGGGTCTCTAGTCGAAATTGAGCAATACCCCCATCGCTCACTGCCAATTCAGCAATCAACACTGCAGGAACTACCCCCATGGATTGTTACTGAAAGAACAAGGGTTCAGCAGTCGGCACAGGTGTGTGCGTGTGGGGTGGGTTGCAGTACCTGGAGCGAAGGGGCGGGGAGGTCAGCGGTCAGTCGACGGCGGGAATGCCGGGCCCGCCGAAGGGGCCTGTGCTGGCAGCGCAAGAGCACAAGTGCTCGCTGATGGAGCGAAAAGTTCATGCGTCAGGGCTTGGAGGGCGTGTAAGCCCGCGGCCGGCCGGTGCCGCGCGGGATTTGTCGCCGGCGGTGAGCAATAAAGAGTAGATTTTTTGTAGGGGTAGCAGTAAGGAGTTTTTTTTTTTCGAGGGAACAATAAGGAGTAGCAAGCAGCCACACGAAGTCCGCAGGAAGTTGGACCCTTTTTCCCTTCCTTTGCGCTGGGCTGGGCTGATGCGCCGGTCTTTAAGAAGACCCCGTTTAAAAATCCCAAGTCGAGCCCGACCTGGCCCAGCCCAAACACCGATTCATACCTATTTAGGCTTTTCGTATATAATCTTTTTTATATAAGCAACTATACCACATGAGCAAGTCATGCATGCAAGTCATAAATTACATTATTTTTTCATTAATCTATGCATGCAAGCAACACATCATCAATTCATGCATGTTACTCACAAGTTAGTTCTTGCATTAGATTTTGTATTGACAATATATGTGTTGGTCGCTTGCATCAAACCTATGTAGTTCATATTCACATTTTTGTTAGAAATGACTTTTTTAACTACAATTCATTTTTTCCTCTCTTGATACCCTTTGTATTTTTTTTAAGCTTACATTCGCTTCCCACTAGTTATACTCCCTCCGTTTTCTAATATCAGACTTTTTTAGCTATTTCAAAATATTGACTACATACATACTAAAATGAGTGAACGTACATACTAAAATATGTCTAGATACATACGAATTAAGAAAAATCTAAAAGATAATATAGTAGGGAACGAAGGGAGTAGATGTTTTTGTAGCAGCTTTTATGCATTCTTTTAGCAAGTCTCCCGCAGCAACGTGGCGGGCATCATCTAGTTTTATCATTTTTGGTAAATTTAAGATGAATTTATTGTTATACCTTAATTTTTTAGGTGATATTGTTATACCTAATAAGGCATCGCTTTGTCTCACCTGCAGCGAGACGAAAAGGAGCTCTCGCCTTGAGAGGGCCTCGTGTCACGGCTATTGGGCTGGCCCAGTAGCTTCGTTCTTGATTGTTTGTTTGTTCGTTCGTTCTTCTTTGCTTCTTGTTTCATTCTTTTTGTTTTTACTTTTGTTCATCTTTTTTTAATATTCTAAATGCATATATTTCAAAACATAATTTATTACTTTTTTTGAAAATAGTTCACCATGAATGTGTTCATCGTCCAATTTTTTAATAAATTATACCATTCAAAAAAAATGTTCATGTCATTTTTAAAAATTCCTGGACAATTTGAAAAATTGTTCACATAGTGAATTTTTGTGTGTATATATGCATCCCTAGTTGGTGCAGAGGCCGGGGAAGTAAAATTCTCCCCCAATTTTGAGTTGAAGCCGAAAGCCCCTTGCGTAACCCCCGCGAGCGGGAGCGACCGAGGGGGCGAACCGCAGCCGCCGCTCCTAGTCCGCCGCCTCCAGCTCCCTCCCTCGCCGTCGCCGGCGTGCGCCGCTGATCCGGTCGGCGTAGGCGGCTGTGGGCATCCCCTTCTCCTCGCACGATGCCGGGTGGTGCGGGACGACGGCTTGAGCGACGGCGTCTTTCGGATCCATGGCACGGCGGATCCCGGCGACGGAGCTTGGCGGCGCGGGTGGATCGGTTCAGCGTGGCGTGCCGGTCGGCTGGACGGGGCTAGAAGATGGAGGTGGGGCTGGGCGTGGCCGGTGGCGGTGGCGGTGGCGGCGGCGGCGTCCAACCCGGATCCGGTATTGGCGGTGGCGATGGCGACGACTGGCCCGGATCCGACCATGGTGGTGGCGGCGTCCCCTCCGCCGGGGATGACGGGCCAGGTGGTGGGTCATTATGGTGGTGCCGGTGGCGGCGGATCTTGGGATCCTGTGTTCGGGCTCGTCGCAGGATGCGCGTGGCGGCCGAAGCTTCCTCCGGCGTCGACGGCGCTTGATGCGGGATCGCGGCGGCGGTTGCCGTTGTATGGGCGACGACAGCGGCTGGCGCGACGGTGGGTGCTCCCTGTAGCACCCAGAATCCAGGCGGCGACCCCTCTTCATCAACGGCGGCGGACTCTGGGGTCGTGTGGGCGACTCGGAGTTCGGATCTCGAGATGGTGACGGCCTTCTGAGGCTGGTGGCGGTATGGGACGTCCCCTCCGTCAACAGATCGGGTTCGATGCGGCTCGGCAGGTGACATATGAGCCTCTCTCGGAATTGTCTGGCGGTGCCTGTCGTCGGCAGGTGAAGCCACTGGTGGATGTGCTACCGGCGGATGCTACGCACGACGTCTTATACGGAGACGTCAAGTCATGCCTGCTACCGGCAGGTGATGCACGGCGGCACTGGCGGAGGTGTCAAGTTTAGCCTATTGTTGTTGGATCGAAGGTGGTGCGACAGTAGCGGGAGGCAGGCGGTATGGGACGTCTTTGTCTTCTGTTGTCTCCTCCAGAGGTATCCAGCTATTGAGGCGTCGGTAGACGGATAAAGATGGATGGTACAGACAGCTTCAACGACAAGCTTATGCACTCCGGTGGAAACACAAGATCACTGATCGGGTTATGTCGTCGCGCGCCTGCGTCGTGTCCTTGCTAAAGGTGGTGGATTGAAGCTTTGCTTTGGGGATGAGAATCCGAAGTTCAACCTTGTGGTGGACTCGCCATCATCGGCGCACGTGCGGCGATTCCTTCTTGAAGGGGTAGCCTAGGAGTTGTATATTTTTCGTTTATGTTGTGTCTTGTATCATAGGGTTAGTGGTTATCTGTGAAGGAAATATGCCCTAGAGGCAATAATAAAGTTATTATTTATATTTCCTTATATCATGATAAATGTTTATTATTCATGCTAGAATTGTATTAACCGGAAACTTAGTACATGTGTGAATACATAGACAAACAGAGTGTCCCTAGTATACCTCTACTTGACTAGCTTATTTATCAAAGATGGTTATGTTTCCTGACCATAGACATGTGTTGTCATTTGATGAATAGCATCGCATCATTAGAGAATGATGTGATGGATGAGACCCAATCGTTAGCTTAACATAATGATCGTTAAGTTTTATTGCTATTGCTTTCTTCATGACTTATACATATTCCTCTGACTATGAGATTATGCAACTCCCGAATACCGGAGGAACACTTTGTGTGCTATCAAACGTCACAACGTAACTGGGTGATTATAAAGATGCTCTACAGGTGTCTCCGAAGGTGTTTGTTGGGTTGGCATAGATCGAGATTAGGATTTGTCACTCCGAGTATTGGAGAGGTATCTCTGGGCCCTCTCGGTAATGCACATCATATGAAGCCTTGCAAGCAATGTGACTAATGAGTTAGTTGTGGGATGATTCATTACAGAACGAGTAAAGAGACTTGCCGGTAACGAGATTGAACTAGGTATGATGATACCGACGATCGAATCTCGGGCAAGTAACATACCGATGACAAAGGGAATAACGTATGTTGTTATGCGGTTTGACCGATAAAGATCTTCATAGAATATGTAGGAGCCAATATGAGCATCCAGGTTCCGCTATTGGTTATTGACCGGAGATGTGTCTCGGTCATGTCTACATAGTTCTTGAACCCGTAGGGTCCGCACGCTTAACGTTCGATGACGATTTGTCTTATGAGTTATGTGATTTGATGACCGAAGTTTGTTCGGAGTCCCGGATGAGATCGCGGACATGACGAGGAGTCTCGAAATGGTCGAGAGGTAAAGATTCATATATTAGAAGGCTATATTCGGACATCGGAAAGGTTGCGAGTGATTCGGGTATTTTTCGGAGTACCAGGGAGTTACGGGAATTCACCGGGAGAAGTAATGGGCCTTATTGGGCCATACGGGAAAAGAGGAGGCAGGCCAAAGGGGAGGTGGCGCGCCTCCCCCCCATGGGTCCGAATTGGACTAGGGGAAGGGGGCGGCGCCCCCCTTGCCCTTTCCTACTCCCTCTATCTTTCCCTCTTTCCTTCTCTCCTACTCCGAAAAAGGAAAGGGATTCCTACTAGGACTTGGAAGTCCTAGTAGGACTCCATACTCTTGGCGCACCCCTAGGGGGCCGGCCTCTCTCCCTCCCTCCTTTATATACGTGGGCAGGGGGCACCCCAAAGGCACACCAAGATTTGTCTTAGCCGTGTGCGGTGCCCCCCTCCACAGTTACACACCTCGGTCATATCGTCATAGTGCTTAGGCGAAGCCCTGCGCCGGTAACTTCATCATCACCGTCACCACGCCGTCGTGCTGACGAAACTCTCCCTCGTCCTCAACTGGATCAAGAGCTCGAGGGACGTCATCGAGTTGAACGTGTGCTGAACACGGAGGTGCCGTACGTTCGGTACTTGGATCGGTTGGATCGTGAAGACGTTCGACTACATCAACCGCGTTACTAAACGCTTCCGCTTTCGGTCTACGAGGGTACGTGGACACACTCTCCCCGCTCGTTGCTATGCTTCTCCTAGATAGATCTTGCGTGATCGTAGGAAATTTTTTGAATTACTACGTTCCCCAACAGTGGCATCCGAGCCAGGTCTATGCGTAGATGATATGCACGAGTAGAACACAAAGAGTTGTGGGCGATAATAGTCATACTGCTTACCACCAACGTCTTACTTTGATTCGGCGGTATTGTTGGATGAAGCGGCCCGGACCGACATTACATGACCGCGTTCATGAGACTAGTTCTATCGACGTGCTTTGCACAAAGGTGGCTGGCGGGTGTCTGTTTCTCCAACTTTAGTTGAATCGAGTTTGACTACGGCCGGTCCTTGTTGAAGGTTAAAACAACACACTTGACAAAAAATCGTTGTGGTTTTGATGCGTAGGTAAGAACGGTTCTTGCTAGAAGCCCGTAGCAGCCACGTAAAACTTGCAACAACAAAGTAGAGGACGTCTAACTTGTTTTTGCAGGGCATGCTGTGATGTGATATGGTCAAGACATGATGTGATATACATTGTTGTATGAGATGATCATGTTTTGTAAAAGTTATCGGCAACTGGCAGGAGCCTTATGGTTGTCGCTTTATTGTATGAAATGCAATCGCCATGTAATGGCTTTACTTTATCACTATGCGGTAGCGATAGTCGTAGAAGCAATAGTTGGCGAGACGACAACGACGCTACGATGGAGATCAAGATGTCAAGCCGGTGACGATGGAGATCATGACGGTGCTTTGAAGATGGAGATCAAAGGCACAAGATGATGATGGCCATATCATGTCACATATTTTGATTGCATGTGATGTTTATCTTTTATGCATCTTATTTTGCTTAGTACGGCGGTAGCATTATAAGATGATCCCTCACTAAATTTCAAGGTATAAGTGTTCTCCCTGAGTATGCACCGTTGCGACAGTTCGTCGTGCCGAGACACCACGTGATGATTGGGTGTGATAAGCTCTACGTTCACATACAACGGGTGCAAGCCAGTTTTGCACGTGCAGAATACTCGGGTTAAACTTGACGAGCCTGGCATATGCAGATATGGCCTCGGAACACTGAGACCGAAAGGTCGAGCGTGAATCATATAGTAGATATGATCAACATAGAGATGTTCACCATTGAAAACTACTCCATCTCACGTGATGATCGGACATGGTTCAGTTGATATGGATCATGTGATCATTTAGATGACTAGAGGGATGTCTATCTAAGTGGGAGTTCTTAAGTAATATGATTAATTGAACTTTAATTTATCATGAACTTAGTACCTGATAGTTTTTGCATATCTATGTTGTTGTAGATCAATGGCCCATGCTACTGTTCCCTTGAATTTTAATGCGTTCCTAGAGAAAGCTAAGTTGAAAGATGATGGTAGCAACTACACGGACTGGGTCCGTAACTTGAGGATTATCCTCATTGCTGCACAGAAGAATTATGTCCTTGATGCACCGCTAGGTGAAAGGCCTGCTGTAGGAGCAGATGCTGATGTTATGAACGTCTGGCAAGCTCGATCTGATGACTACTCGATAGTTTAGTGTGCCATGCTTTACGGCTTAGAATCGGGACTTCAAAGACGTTTTGAACGCAATGGAGCATATGAGATGTTCCAGGAATTGAAGTTAATATTTCAAGCAAATGCTCGAGTTGAGAGATATGAAGTCTCCAACAAGTTCTATAGCTGCAAGATGGAGGAGAACAGTTCTGTTAGTGAACACATACTCAGAATGTCTGGGTACCATAACCACTTGACTCAGCTGGGAGTTAATCTTCCTGATGATAGTGTCATTGACAGAGTTCTTCAATCACTGCCACCAAGCTATAAAGGCTTCGTGATGAACTATAATATGCAAGGGATGGAAAAGACAATTCCCGAGCTCTTCGCGATGCTAAAGGCTGCGAAGGTAGAAATCAAGAAGGAGCATCAAGTGTTGATGGTTAACAAGACCACTAGTTTCAAGAAAAAGGGCAAAGGGAAGAAGGGGAACTTCAAGAAGAATAGCAAGCAAGTTGCTACTCCCGGGAAGAAGCCCAAGTCTGGACCTAAGCCTGAAACTGAGTGCTTCTACTGCAAAGGGACTGGTCACTGGAAGCGGAACTGCCCCAAGTATTTGGCGGATAAGAAGGATGGCAAAGTGAAAGGTATATTTGATATACATGTTATTGATGTGTACCTTACTAATGCTCGTAGTAGCACCTGGGTATTTGATACTGGTTCTGTTGCTCATATTTGCAACTCGAAACAGGAGCTACGGATTAAACGAAGATTGGCTAAGGACGAGGTGACGATGCGCGTGGGAAATGGTTCCAAAGTCGATGTGATCGCCGTCGGCACGCTACCTCTACATCTACCTTCGGGATTAGTTTTAGACCTGAATAATTGTTATTTGGTGCCAGCGTTGAGCATGAACATTATATCTGGATCTTGTTTGATGCGAGACAGTTATTCATTTAAATCAGAGAATAATGGTTGTTCTATTTATATGAGTAATATCTTTTATGGTCATGAACCCTTGAGGAGTGGTCTATTTTTGTTGAATCTCGACTGTAGTGATACACATATTCATAATATTGAAGCCAAAAGATGCAAAGTTAATAATGATAGTGCAACTTATTTGTGGCACTGTCGTTTAGGTCATATTGGTATAAAGCGCATGAAGAAACTCCATGCTGATGGGCTTTTGGAATCACCTGATTATGAATCACTTGATACTTGCGAACCATGCCTCATGGGCAAGATGACTAAGACTCCGTTCTCCGGAACAATGGAGAGAGCAACTGACTTATTGGAAATTATACATACTGATGTATGCGGTCCGATGAGTGTTGAGGCTCGCGGCGGGTATCGTTATTTTCTAACCTTCACAGATGATTTGAGCAGATATGGGTATATCTACTTAATGAAACATAAGTCTGAAACATTTGAAAAGTTCAAAGAATTTCAGAGTGAAGTGGAAAATCATCGTAACAAGAAAATAAAGTTTCTACAATCTGATTGTGGAGGTGAATATTTGAGTTATGAGTTTGGTCTTCATTTGAAACAATGTGGAATAGTTTCGCAACTCACGCCACCTGGAACACCACAGCGTAATGGTGTGTCCGAACGTCGTAACCGTACTTTATTAGATATGGTGCGATCTATGATGTCTCTTACCGATTTACCACTATCGTTTTGGCGTTATGCATTAGAGACAACTGCATTCATGTTAAATAGGGCACCATCTAAATCCGTTGAGACGACACCATATGAACTGTGGTTTGGCAAGAAACCTAAGCTGTCGTTTCTTAAAGTTTGGGGCGCGATGCTTATGTGAAAAAGCTTCAACCTGATAAGCTCGAACCAAAATCAGAGAAATGCGTCTTCATAGGATACCCAAAGGAGACTGTTGGGTACACCTTCTATCACAGATCCGAAGGCAAGATATTTGTTGCTAAGAATGGATCCTTTCTAGAGAAGGAGTTTCTCTCAAAAGAAGTGAGTGGGAGGAAAGTAGAACTTGATGAGGTAATTATACCTTCTCCCGTATTGGAAAGTAGTTCATCACAGAAATCAGTTCCAGTGATGCCTACACCAATAAGTGAGGAAGTTAATGATGATGATCATGAAACTTCGGATCAAGTTACTACCGAACCTCGTAGGTCAACCAGAGTACGTTCCGCACCAGAGTGGTACGGTAATCCCGTTCTGGAAGTCATGTTACTAGACCATGACGAACCTACGAACTATGAGGAAGCGATGATGAGCCCAGATTCCGCAAAATGGCTTGAGGCCATGAAATCTGCGATGGGATCCATGTATGAGAACAAAGTGTGGACTTTGGTTGACTTGCCCGATGATCGGCAAGCCATAGAGAATAAATGGATCTTCAAGAAGAAGACTGACGCTGACGGTAATGTTACTGTCTACAAAGCTCGACTTGTTGCGAAAGGTTTTCGACAAGTTCAAGGAGTTGACTACGATGAGACCTTCTCACCCGTAGTGATGCTTAAGTCTGTCCGAATCATGTTAGCAATTGCCGCATTTTATGATTATGAGATTTGGCAAATGGATGTCAAAACTGCATTCCTTAATGGATTTCTTAAAGAAGAGTTGTATATGATGCAACCAGAAGGTTTTGTCGATCCTAAAGGTGCTAACAAAGTGTGCAAGCTCCAGCGATCCATTTATGGACTGGTGCAAGCATCTCGGAGTTGGAATATACGCTTTGATGAAGTGATCAAAGCATATGGTTTTATATAGACTTTTGGAGAAGCCTGTATTTACAAGAAAGTGAGTGGGAGCTCTGTAGCATTTCTGATATTATATGTGGATGACATATTGTTGATTGGAAATGATATAGAATTTCTGGATAGCATAAAAGGATACTTGAATAAGAGTTTTTCAATGAAAGACCTCGGTGAAGCTGCTTATATATTGGGCATCAAGATCTATAGAGATAGATCAAGACGCTTAATAGGACTTTCACAAAGCACATACCTTGATAAAGTTTTGAAGAAGTTCAAAATGGATCAGTCAAAGAAAGGGTTCTTGCCTCTGTTGCAAGGTGTGAAGTTGAGTAAGACTCAATGCCCGACCACTGCAGAAGATAGAGAGAAAATGAAAGTCATTCCCTATGCCTCAGCCATAGGTTCTATCATGTATGCAATGCTGTGTACCAGACCTGATGTGTGCCTTGCTATAAGTTTAGCAGGGAGGTACCAAAGTAATCCAGGAGTGGATCACTGGACAGCGATCAAGAACATCCTGAAATACCTGAAAAGGACTAAGGATATGTTTCTCGTTTATTGAGGTGACAAAGAGCTCGTCATAAATGGTTACGTTGATGCTAGCTTTGACACTGATCCGGATGACTCTAAGTCACAAACCGGATATGTATTTATATTGAATGGTGGAGCTGTTAGTTGGTGCAGTTCCAAGCAGAGCGTCGTGGCGGGATCTACGTGTGAAGTGGAGTACATAGCTACTTCGGAAGCAGCAAATGAAGGAGTCTGGATGAAGGAGTTCATATCCGATCTAGGTGTAATACCTAGTGCATCGGGTCCAATGAAAATCTTTTGTGACAATACTGGAGCAATTGCCTTGGCGAAGGAATCCAGATTTCACAAAAGAACCAAACACATCAAGAGACACTTCAATTCCATCCGCGAACAAGTCAAGGAGGGAGACATAGAGATTTGCAAAATACATACGGATCTGAATATTGCAGACCCGTTGACTAAGCCTCTTCCACGAGCAAAACATGATCAGCACGAAGACTCCATGGGTGTTAGAATCATTACTGTGTAATCTAGATTATTGACTCTAGTGCAAGTGGGAGACTGAAGAAAATATGCCCTAGAGGCAATAATAAAGTTGTTATTTATATTTCCTTATATCATGATAAATGTTTATTATTCATGCTAGAATTGTATTAACCGGAAACTTAGTACATGTGTGAATACATAGACAAACAGAGTGTCCCTAGTATGCCTCTACTTGACTAGCTTATTTACCAAAGATGGTTATGTTTCCTGACCATAGACATGTGTTGTCATTTGATGAATAGGATCGCATCATTAGAGAATGATGTGATGGACGAGACCCAATCGTTAGCTTAGCATAATGATCGTTAAGTTTTATTGCTATTGCTTTCTTCATGACTTATACATATTCCTCCGACTATGAGATTATGCAACTCCCGAATACCGGAGGAACACTTTGTGTGCTATCAAACGTCACAATGTAACTGGGTGATTATAAAGATGCTCTACAGGTGTCTCCGAAGGTGTTTGTTGGGTTGGCATAGATCAAGATTAGGATTTGTCACTCCGAGTATCGGAGAGGTATCTCTGGGCCCTCTCGGTAATGCACATCATATGAAGCCTTGCAAGCAATGTGACTAATGAGTTAGTTGCGGGATGATTCATTACGAAATGAGTAAAGAGACTTGCCGGTAACGAGATTGAACTAGGTATGATGATACCGACGATCGAATCTCGGGTAAGTAACATACCGATGACAAAGGGAATAACGTATGTTGTTATGCGGTTTGACCGATAAAGATCTTCGTAGAATATGTAGGAGCCAATATGAGCATCCAGGTTCCGCTATTGGTTATTGACCGGAGATGTGTCTCGGTCATGTCTACATAGTTCTCGAACCCGTAGGGTCCGCACGCTTAACGTTCGATGACGATTTGTATTATGAGTTATGTGATTTGATGACCGAAGTTTGTTCGGAGGCCCGAATGAGTTCACGGACATGACGAGGAGTCTCGAAATGGTCGAGAGGTAAATATTCATATATTAGAAGGCTATATTTGGACATCGGAAAGGTTGCGAGTGATTCGGGTATTTTTCGGAGTACCGGGGAGTTACGGGAATTCACCGGGAGAAGTAATGGGCCTTATTGGGCCATACGGGGAAAGAGGAGGCAGGCCAAAGGGGAGGTGGCGCCCCCCCCCCCATGGGTCCGAAATTGGACTAGGGGAAGGGGGCGGCGCCCCCCTTGCCCTTTCCTACTCCCTCTATCTTCCCCTCTTTCCTTCTCTCCTACTCCGAAAAAGGAAAGGGATTCCTACTAGGACTTGGAAGTCCTAGTAGGACTCCATACTCTTGGCGCACCCCTAGGGGGCCGGCCTCTCTCCCTCCCTCCTTTATATACGTGGGCAGGGGGCACCCCAAAGGCACACCAAGATTTGTCTTAGCCGTGTGCGGTGCCCCCCTCCACAGTTACACACCTCGGTCATATCATCGTAGTGCTTAGGCAAAGCCCTGCGCCGGTAACTTCATCATCACCGTCACCACGCCATCGTGCTGACGAAACTCTCCCTTGTCCTCAACTGGATCAAGAGCTCGAGGGACGTCATCGAGCTGAACGTGTGCTAAACACGGAGGTGCCGTACGTTCGGTACTTGGATCGGTTGGATCGTGAAGACGTTCGACTACATCAACCACGTTACTAAACGCTTTCGCTTTCGGTCTACGAGGGTACGTGGACACACTCTCCCCGCTCGTTGCTATGCTTCTCCTAGATAGATCTTGCGTGATCGTAGGAATTTTTTTGAATTACTACGTTCCCCAACAATCTGGGGGAGTTACTGTCGCAAGGTATATGGCCTCAGGGTTTGTCTTTCGCTTTTTTTCTGGGTTGATGGTGTTCCGGGTCTCATACCTCTCAACACGGGCATGAGCCTGAAATACCAATTTCAGCTCTTGGAACATCTCATATGTTCCGTGGCGTTCAAAACGTCTTTGGAGCCCCGATTCTAAGCCGTAAAGCATGGCGCACTAAACTATCAAGTAGTCATCATATCAAGCTTGCCAAATGTTCATAACGTTTGCATCAGCTCCTGCAACAGGTCTGTCACCTAGCGGTGCATCAAGGACATAATTCTTCTGTGCAGCAATGAGGATAATCCTCAGATCACGGTGCTGGGAAACGTTGCATGGAAAACAAAAAAAAATTCTACGCACACGCAAGATCTATCCATGGAGATGCATAGCTACGAGAGGGGAGAGCATCTTCATTCCCTTGAAGATCGCTAAGCGGAAGCGTTTATCAACGCGGTTGATGTAGTCGTACACCTTCAAGATCCGTCCTGATCAAGTACCGAATGTACGGCACCTTCGCGTTCAGCACACGTTCAGCTCGATTACGTCCTCGCCTTCTTGATCCAGCAAGAGGGGCAAAGTAGTAGATGAGTTCCGGCAGCACGACGGCGTGGTGACGGTGGTGGTGAAGAACAATCTCCGCAGGGCTTCGCCTAAGCACAACGGAAACTATGACGGAGGATAAACTAGAGGGGACAGGGTTGCCGGCACACGGCTTGGTGTATCTTGATGTGTCTTGGGTGCTAGCCCTGCCCCTCTATTTATATGTTGAGCCCTGGGGTTGAAACTTAGAGTAAAAGCCTCCTCAAAGTCGGTTTTGCCCGAAAGGCAAGAGTCCTTCTCGGGCTCCAGGGCCAGATGCCAGGGACCCTGGCGTCTGGCATCTCGTCTCCGCAAAACTTCCTTTTGCACTTTCCAAAAACCTCGTGGGCTTTACCCCTTGGCCCAAATAAAGTGTTCTCGCACCAGATAATTTCGGGAAATATCCGAAACCCCTTCCGGAGACCAAACACTATTATCCCATATATCAATCTTTACCTCCGGACCATTCCGGAGCTTCTCATCATGTCCGTGATCTCATCCGGGACTCGAAACAACATTCGGTCACCAACATACATAACTCATATAATACTATATCGTCAACGAACATTAAGCGTGCGGACCCTACGGGTTCGAGAACTATGTAGACATGATCGAGACACCTCTCTGGTCAATAACCAATAGCGGAACCTGGATGCCCATATTGGTTCCTACATATTCTACGAAGATCTTTATCGGTCAAACCTATATGACAACATACGTAATTCCCTTTGTCTGTCGGTATGTTACTTGCCTGAGATTCGATCGTCGGTATCTTCATACCTAGTTCAATCTCGTTACCGGCAAGTCTCTTTACTCGTTCCGTAATACATCATCTCGTAACTAACTCCTTAGTCATTTGCTTGCAAGCTTATTATGATGTGTATTACCGAGAGGGCCCAGTGATACATTTCCGATACTCGGACTGACAAATCCTAATCTCGATCTATGCCAACTCAACAAACACCTTCGGAGATACCTGTAGAGCATCTTTATGATCACCCAGTTACGTTGTGACGTTTGATAGCACACAAGGCATTCCTCCGGTATCCGGGAGTTGCATAATCTCATAGTCGAAGAAATATGTATTTGACATGAAGAAAGCAATAGCAATAAACTGAACGATCATATGCTAAGCTAACGGATGGATCTTGTCCATCACATCATTCTCCTAATGATGTGATCCCGTTATCGAATGACAACATATGTCTATGGTTAAGAAACCATAACCATCTTTGATCAACGAGCTAGTCTAGTAGAGGCTTAATAGGGACACGGTATTTGTTTATGTATTCACACATGTATTTAAGTTTCCGATCAATACAATTCTAGCATGAATAATAAACCTTTATCATGAATAAGGAAATATAAAATAACAATTTTATTATTGCCTCTAGGGCATATTTCCTTCAGTCTCCCACTTACACTAGAGTCAATAATCTAGATTACATTGTAATGAATCTAACACCCATGGAGTCTTGGTGTTGATCATGTTTTGCTCGCGGAAGCGGCTTAGTCAACGGGTCTGCTATATTCAGATCCGTATGTATTTTGCAAATCTCTATGTCTCCATTCTTGACCTTTTCACGAATGGAGTTGAAGCGTCTCTTGATGTGTTTGGTTCTCTTGTGAAACTTGGATTCCTTCGCCAAGGCAATTGCTCGAGTGTTGTCACAAAAGATTTTCATTGGACCCGATGCACTAGGTATTACACCTAGATTGGATATGAACTCCTTCATCGTGACTCCTTCATGTGCTGCTTCCGAAGCAGCTATGTATTCTGCTTCACACGTAGATCCTGCCACGATGATCTGTTCACTACAAGAAATATGTCAACTTGCGACCATCACTATTGGTCGCTGAATGGTCGTTGTTTTTCATTTGCGACCTTTTTATGGCAAAAAACAATTGGTAAAAAGCTGGCCATCTTTAACGAAAATTAACGACCTTCTTCGGGATAAGGTCGTGGAAGGCAACGACCAAAACAAAAGGGATCCGACGTGGCAATCTGACGTGGCAAAATTGCGACCAATTAAATTGGTCGTTGATAAGATTCAGCCCGGTCCAATTCGGTGTCTATATGGGCCAAGCCCATTTATATATATTTTTTCCTGCCAGTTTTTGTTAGCTACCTGGGCCTGGACCAACAATTCGGCCTTTTATTTATTTCTGGGTCGTGGCCTTTTAACATTGTTTGGGCCATTATATTTTGGAGCTGATCCCACCAATCAGATGGGTCCCACTTGTCATCATCACTTGACAGAAATTTCAAAACTGCTCAGATTATTTTCAGAAATGGGTCCCACTAATCAAGTTAACATTTCACACGTCTTCAAATCACATAAATAATCAATATTTCAGACGGAATAGTACAGATGTAGTTCATCAAATAGAACAGATCAGAACACGTCTATTACAATCTATACATAGTCTATTACAACCAAGATATGCCTACTATTACAATACTATAATCTTTACAGTCTATTACAATCAAACAGAACTAATCTTTGTTGCGTAGGGCTACACGCCGCTTCGAACTTGAAATTTCCTAGGCCTGGAGCTCCTGTAAAAGAGTGAACACAAAGGCATTAGAGTAGCCTTTTCATTCCTGGAGTAGATATTCAACCCTCCAGGTTTAGTGTACAGACTATCGAGAAAGTATATATTTAAGGAAATTTCACAGAAATGCAGATTTATGGACCGAATGTATGATAAAGCAACAGATTCAAACAACTTCAAATAACTAGATGTTTTAGAGACCAATTATATCAAGACACTAGATGTTTGCGATGCATATTCGCAGAACCTAGGCATACTCACAAAATCTTAAATCAATCCTAAATCAATGTTGCCTACAATGAAAACTCATCAGTCTCATGTTTTGAAAAGCAACGTGGGTGAAACTAAGTCAAAATAAGGGGCATAACAAATTCATGTAAAAAAAATTAACTTGTGATCCATAACACATTATTTATTCTTTACAAAGTAGAATTTCCATAGATATCATTATCAGACACCAAATAGAAAGTAACATGCACAGAATGCGACAACATTTAGTTCACTTTATTGTACAAGTTGGGTCTAGTTTACTCAGTTGGACAAGATGCATTTGTTAACTACGAAGAGAATGACACTATTATGCGTGATAACTGTTGTGCGCTAACAATCACCATGTAAGAATGCTTTGTTGTATTAATACATGCACATCAAGTGAGAGTGGTGTTCTGGTCTTACCACAGCGGCACAAGTGAGATGATGCCCGATTCGCCTTGCTTCTCCACAAGACTCGACCAGCAGCACGCATACTCGAAGGAACCAGCGGCACTGCTTGCTCCTTTGGCCCAGCTCCTTGCTGCGAAGGATGGCTGGGACTCGGATGCGGAGATCCCTGCGCACGACATATTGTGTCAATGCTTGCAGCAACATCATGGCATCAACAGGAGCATCAACAACATATTAACACCTAAATTGATGGACTCCCATCCATCCATCAGAGAAGAAAGTACCTTTAGTTGATAAAGAGAAGAGAAGACTTCCTCTTGCTGGGATAAAACCATCCATCCATGCATCAGAGGATACCAGCCCATGCACCCATGAGCAGGTTGTGTGGCTTGAGGTCACGGTGCCGGACGCCGCGTCCGTGGCAGAAAGCTAATACACAATCTCAGAAAATGAAATATATAAGCCCAGCTGCAATTGATAACTACAAGCTACAACAGCTCAAAGTGGCAGTAGCTAAAACACAATCTCAGAAAAAGCATACAATTGATGTGACATAATAAACTAGACAACCAAGAAATTGATGTGACATAGCTAGTTTCAAGCAATATCCAACGACCAATTGATGACACATATATGTATCTATCATGAAACAACAAGTACAGGACATTCAAAACAGAAATGCACCGGTGTAGCCGATGAGCAGGTAATAGTCCTAATTCAGGTCATGTTATCACATCAGGTATTTCATAAGGACATCTAGGGACATATATATGAAGCATCCTCAGATAATCAGCAGACACATCCAAATAATAAGCAGACAATATAGGGTATCCCCATTTATCACTGGATTTGATCCCCTGTGTATCCAAGTCGCGTCAGGAAATCAGCAGCATGATTCACACTTTCACAAACGAACGAAAACGAAACACCACATCGAGTAGGGTTTTCCCAACTCCAATCCGAGATCCGAGGGGAGGGGGAGGGAGCGGGCTTGCAGACACGACCTGGAGGGCAGTGGAGTCATGGGCGAGCTTGTTGTCCTTGTGGAGGAAGTAGCCGCCACCGGAGGAAGCAAGGGAGGGGAGGAAGCAGAATGGTGGCCACACGTCATGCACCCGCGCGTCTGCCAAATTGAATCGAAGAGAACGAACAGCATCAGCCTTCCAAATCAAATCAAAATGAAAAGAGGAAGAGACCATGTCCTGCACCTGCTTGGTCTGCCGGCGCGTGGCTGCGGGAGCCGTGGCGGATCTGGACCTGCTCGAGATGGTGGGTAGGTCGGAGCCCGGGGTTGGGAGGCGGTGATGGTGAAGGAGAGCTCGCCGGCGGCGGTGCCTGGAAGAAGAAGGTGCCACGACCGTGGCTGTCGCCCTAGCCGAGGCCGTGACGAAGGGGGACGTCGGCGAGGTGCAGAGCCAGGAGGAGCAGCGAACTGTGAAGGAGTCGTGGCACAGCGTTGCGTCAAGTGCTCGGAACGGCGGCGGGGGCGTCGGCATCGGTGAGCGCGACGCGGAGCCGGTAGGGGAGGCGCTCGGAGGGGAAGACGAAGAGGATGAGAGCGCGACGCGGAGCCGGTAGGAGAGGCACTCGGAGGGGAAGACGAAGAGGACGAGAGCGTGGCGGTCGACGTCGGCGGGTGGGTGGTAGGGTGGGTAGAGGTGGGGTGGGTGAATGATTTGGGGATGAGGGGGAGGGTGGGTGGGTGGGGGGTAGAGGGGGGGATAGGAGGGATAGGAGCTGGGGACGAGGGGAGGGTGGGTGGGTGGGGCTGGCAGCGGGGGGTCGAGGGGAGGGTGGGTGGGTAGGTTAGGGTTTTGGTTTTTCGGGAGAAGCTCGACCGTTGGATGGGTGCGCGATGGATGGCTCAGATTGCATTCAATTTGGTGATCCGCGTGAAGGCGGTTCCTCGCGTCTCATTGGCCGGTTGTTTCGCAATTGAATTCTCAAAAATTTAGACCTAAATCTCTGATTTTTTTTAAAAACATAACAATGGCAAAGTTTGTCAAAATGATCTTGTATTTTGCATAAGTGTGCATCATGGAATGGCAAACAATATTGCCAAATAGAGCTTTCATTTTCTTTGCACAAAAAATTATTTTCCATTTTCCGAGTGCATAAAATGGTTTTTTGTGAATAACCTACCAAATATTTGTTCCAAAATAGCACCACTCTATTTTTCAAAAATATTAGACCACTTTATGTAAAATTTCTTGTATTTGACATATTTCCAAGATTCAACAACTATATGAGGGAGGGAGAGGACGACGCGAGATGGGTGGTGGTAGTCGGGCGCCGTCTGTGGCGGCGGCGAGGAGAAGGGGACTACAGGACGAGGGAGGAGGAGTGCATCTTGAAATGGCAAACAATGTTGCCAAAGAAAGATTTAACTTTTTTTGGACGAAAAAATCATTTTCCATTTTTCGAGTGCCGAAAATGAGTTTTTTTGTGAAGGACCTGCCATATATTTGTTGCAAAATTGGACAAAATCAATTTTCTAAAATACTAGGTCATATTTAATGCACAATTGATCAAATGGTTGGGTGTCAAAAGATTTGATCCATCTCTCATGAAAAAGATAAATTTCCGCCGATTCAGCTGGAAGTGGATCAAGTTTGAACTATAGCTGCCTCATAGTTTGCTCATGATTTTTTGTAAAAAATCATTTCTAGGTACATAAGTATCTATTTCATTATAGAAACACCAAAAGTTTTCCAAGATTCAACCAATAGCTACGAACGGTCATACCCGCCGTTTTGACCGCATTTTGAAACGGGCATAGAAAATTCAAAAAAATCAAAAAATTGGAAAACCTTTGCATTGTGTTATTCTATGTCACCAAGTTGCCAGTAAAAATAATAAACTTGCAATACGGCAATTACTTTTAAAAAATGTTCTCAGAAATGAGCTATCATGTGTGAAGATTCATGGTTTTCAAGCCAAATGATTAATCTTAGGGCCATTTACATTTGTGCCCCTAACTTGATCCCACTACTCATATTTGCCCCTAATTTCGAAGGGTGCTCAAATTTGCCCCTCTGCCGTTAGTTGGCCTTATAGAAATGCCCTTCTGCGCCGTTAGCGTCCGGTCAAATGGCTTTGACCGCATTGAAAAAAATAGTAAAAAAATCTGAAATTTTGTGGGATCGAAGGTACTCAAGTGCGCAAGGTGCGTGCAGATTTTCATGCTGTTTGGACACTCTAGGAGCTCATGGCAAAGGAAAACAGTAAATATGTACGCCCGTGAATAGTAAATTCAAAAAAATAGCAAGAAAATTCAAAAAAATATGAAATTTTTTAGCATCCAAGATGATCGGTTGCGCAAGGTGTGTGCAAAATTCTGTTATCAAATGACATGCCAGGAGCTCTAGAAAAAAAAACAAAATAGTGTATTTTTTTTCAAAGTTTTTTCCGAGCCATATTTTGTTTTTTTCTCCAAGAGCTCCTACAATGTCCAAACACAACAAAATTTTGCACACACCTTGCGCACCCGAGCATCTTGGATGCCAAAAAAATTCATATTTTTTTGAATTATTTTGCTATTTTTTTGAATTTACTGTTCATGGGCGTACATATTTACTGTTTTTCCTTTGCCATGAGCTCCTAGAGTGTCCAAACAGCATGAAAATCTGCACGCACCTTGCGCACTTGAGTACCTTCGATCCCACAAAATTTCAGATTTTTTTACTATTTTTTTCAATGCGGTCAAAGCCCTTTGACCGGACGCTAACGGCACAGAAGGGCATTTCTATAAGGCCAACTAACGGTAGAGGGGCAAATTTGAGCACCCTTCGAAATTAGGGGCAAATCTGAGTAGTGGGATCAAGTTAGGGGCATAGATGTAAATGTCCCTTAATCTTATGGCGACATTTATGGCATAGTTTGTTCAAATGATTTCATATTATGCACAAGGGTGCATCTTGGAATGGCAAACAATGTTGCCTAAGGAAGTTTTCATTTTCTTTGGACGGAAAATTCATTTTTCATTTTTCGAGTGCCGAAAATGAGTTTTTTTGTGAAGGACCTGCCATATATTTGTTGCAAAATTGTACAAAATTAATTTTCTAAAATACTAGGTCATATTTAATGCACAATTGACCAAATGGTTGGGTGTCAAAATCTTTGGTCCACCTCTCGTTAAAAAGACAAATTTCCGCCGATTCAGTTGGAAGTGGATCAAGTTTGAACTATAGCTGCCTCATAGTTTGCTCATGATTTTTTCCAAAAATCATTTCTAGATACATAAGTATCTATTTCATTATAGAAACATCAAAAGTTTTCCAAGATTCAACCACTAGCTAGGAACGGTCATGCCCGCCATTTTGACCGCATTTTGAAACGACAATTATTTAAAAAAAATCAAAAAATTGGAAAACCTTCGCATTGTGTCATCATATGTGACAGAGTTACCAGGAAAAATAATAAACTTGTAATACGGCAATTATTTAAAAAAAGGGTTCTCACAAATGAGCTATCACGTGTTGAGATCCATGGCTTTAAAGCCAAATGATCAATCTTATGGTCATATTCATGGCATAGTTTGTTCAAATGATCTCATATTGTGCACAAGGGTGCATCTTGGAATGGCAAACAATGTTGCCTTAGAAAGTTTTCATCTTCTTTGGACGAAAAGTTTATTTTTCCATTTTTCGAGTGCCCAAAATGAGTTTTTTTGTGAAGAACCTAGCAAATATTTGTTGCAAATTCGGACCAAATCAATTTTATAAAACTTTAGGCCATATTTAATGTACAATTGACCAAATGGCTGTGTGTCAAAAGTTTTGATCCACCTCTCGTGAAAAAGATAAATTTCAATCACTAGTTAGGAACGGCCATGCCCGCCGTTTTGAAGCATATCTTCGAATTTCAAACAATGTTGAAGAAGGAAGTTTTCATTTTAATTTTTTTACTTTGGTTATTTTTGTTTCTTTCTTTGTTTTCAACAGTGTTTTATTATTCTTTGTGTCCATTATTTTTGCACTAGTTTCTTTTGGTTTTTATTTTTTTCTTTGTTTCTTTTGGTTTTCATTCTATATTTTTTGTATGCATCAAGAACATTTTTCTAATACAAGTTTAATATTTGTTTTTTGAAGAACCTATAAAATATTTGTTGCAAAGTGGAACAACACCATTTTCTATACATATTTAACATTTTGAAGTGCAAGTTTAACATTTTTTGAAAACTTGGTCAACATTTAATCAAAAAATGTTTAACATATTTTTCTAATGCTTGGATTAACATTTTTAAAATACATGATAAACCATTTGTAAACATTATATATTTTTGTTATAATTTTTTTCATATTTCATATCGAGAAGTTGTAAAAATCATGAAAATTTAAAACCTTAGCGTTGCGTCACATTTGTCACATAGTTACTAAAATTTTTACAAACTTGAAAATGATGAATATTTTTGAATCAATGATTTTTTTTTGAAATTTATGATCATTTTTTGTGAACTTTTTATGAAAGAATCATGAACATTTTTTGAATTCAAAATTTTTGGGTCAAATTCACAAGCATTATTTCAATACGCGAACATTTCTTCAATATCATGAACTTCTTTTACTCCGCGTACATTTTATGTTTTCACGTACATTTTTCCAATAAATCCATTTTTTATGTTTGAAACTTTTTTGTAATCCCGAATTATTTGAAAGAAGAAGAAATTAAACAGAAAAAATAATAATAAGCATACATTTGAGACCTAAAAACGCCTGCTAATAGGCTATGGGCCGTGAGCCCACTCGGCGGACCGCTGTGTTAATGTAAAAAAGAAGGAGAGAAGGGGAGGCCTATCACGATTTAGGCCCAAGCCCAGGAATCTTATCTATAAAAGAACTGATTGTAGTAGAATATCAAAACCAAGATGGTGGCGTGGTGGTATGGCTCTATTGCTTTGTGTGGTGCGGCACGGGATCGAATCCCCCTTTGCTCATATTTGTTTTCTACTTTTCTTTTTCAAAAGCTTGATTAAAGTTTTTTTTTGAGACAAGCTTGATTAACTTTTTCTGCTCATGGTCGCGTGCTGGGCCAGCCCATGGCCGCGAGTAGAAAAGAAGCCGCGTCGTGAGGATGGCCCAGTCGCCCACCTAGGTCTAGGCCCAACAGACGAATGACTATAAATTAATTGCGTGTGGTAATATATCACAACCTGAGTGCTAGCCTGTTGGTTTGCCCCCGCTCAGCGCCCCACGAGGTCGCGGGTTCGAACCCTCGCGCTGCCTCTTTTCATTTCTGCCGCCTGCTTATGATTGGTTGCCAACACATAGGCCGCCTGGTCCCACATGTAAGTATGGCGGGTCCCACACGTCATTGGGAGGCTGTGGTGTTATTGGTCCTACTTGCCAGGGGTGTATGACGGGCCCAACATGATTGGTTGCCAACACATAGGCCGCCTGGTCCCACATGTAAGTATGGCGGGTCCCACACGTCATTGGGAGGCTGTGGTGTTATTGGTCCTACTTGCCAGGGGTGTATGACGGGCCCAACATGTCATTGGTAGCCTTTGAGTGATGTTGGTCCCACGCGTCAGGTGGGTGGGCCCGTAGGTGCTGCAGGCCCCACGCGCCAGATCGGTAGGGTGGGTACTACATGTCATTGGAAACCTGTGGGTGGTGCGGGTCCCACTCGGTGGGGCAGGCCCCACACGTCCCCATCACCTACGGGCCCCCAACCTGACGCGTGGGACCAACATCACTCAAAGGCTACCAATGACATGTTGGGCCCGTCATACACCCCTGGCAAGTGGGACCAATAACACCCAGCCTCCCTGACGTGTGGACCCGCCATACTTACATGTGGGACCACGGGGCCTACGTGTTGGCAACCAATCATAAGCAGGTGGCAGAAATAAAAACCCGTCGATCTTACACGTGGGACCAACACCACCCACATGCTCCCATTGATGTGTGGGGCCTGCCCCACCGAGTGGGACCCGCACCACCCCAGGTTTCCAATGACGTGTAGTACCACACCTACCGATCTGGCGCGTGGGGCCTGCAGCACCTACGGGCCCACCAACCTGACGCGTGGGACAACATCACTCAAAGGCTACCAATGACATGTTGGCCCGTCATACACCCTGGCAAGTGGGACCAATAATACCACAGCCTCCCCATGACTGTGACCCGCCTAACTTACTGTGGGACCACGGGGCCTACGTGTTGGCAACCAATCATAAGCAGGTGGCAGAAATAAAAACCCGTCGATCTTACATGTGGGACCAACACCACCCACATGCTCCCATTGACGTGTGGGGCCTGCCCCACCGAGTGGGACCCGCACCACCCACAGGTTTCCAATGACATGTAGTACCCACCCTACCGATCTGGCGCGTGGGGCCTGCAGCACCTACGGGCCCACCCACCTGACGCGTGGGACCAACATCACTCAAAGGCTACCAATGACATGTTGGGCCCGTCATACACCCCTGGCAAGTAGGACAATAACACACACACACACCGCTCCAATGACGTGTGGGACCCGCCATACTTACATGTGGGACCAGGCGGCCTATGTGTTGGCAACCAATCATGTTGGGCCCGTCATACACCCTGGCAAGTAGGACCAATAACACCACAGCCTCCCAATGACGTGTGGGACCCGCCATACTTACATGTGGGACCAGGCGGCCTATGTGTTGGCAACCAATCATAAGCAGGCGGCAGAAATGAAAAGAGGCAGCGCGAGGGTTCGAACCCGCGACCTCGTGGGGCGCTGAGCGGGGGCAAACCAACAGGCTAGCACTCAGGTTGTGATATATACCACACGCCAATTAATTTATAGTCATTCGTCTGTTGGGCCTAGACCTAGGTGGGCGACTGGGCCATCCTCACGACGCGGCTTCTTTTCTACTCGCGGCCATGGGCTGGCCCAGCACGCGACCATGAGCAGAAAAAGTTAATCAAGCTTGTCTCAAAAAAAAACTTTAATCAAGCTTTGAAAAAGAAAAGTAGAAAACAAATATGAGCAAAGGGGGATTCGATCCCGTGCCGCACCACACAAAGCAATAGAGCCATACCACCACGCCACCATCTTGGTTTTGATATTCTACTACAATCAGTTCTTTTATAGATAAGATTCCTGGGCTTGGGCCTAAATCGTGATAGGCCTCCCCTTCTCTCCTTCTTTTTTACATTAACACAGCGGTCCGCCGAGTGGGCTCACGGCCCATAGCCTATTAGCAGGCGTTTTTAGGTCTCAAATGTATGCTTATTATTATTTTTTCTGTTAATTTCTTCTTCTTTCAAATAATTCGGGATTACAAAAAAGTTTCAAACATAAAAAATGGATTTATTGGAAAAATGTACGTGAAAACATAAAATGTACGCGGAGTAAAAGAAGTTCATGATATTGAAGAAATGTTCGCGTATTGAAATAATGCTTGTGAATTTGACCCAAAAATTTTGAATTCAAAAAATGTTCATGATTCTTCATAAAAAGTTCACAAAAAATGATCATAAATTTCAAAAAAAAATCATTGATTCAAAAATATTCATCATTTTCAAGTTTGTAAAAATTTTAGTAACTATGTGACAAATGTGACGCAACGCTAAGGTTTTAAATTTTCATGATTTTTACAACTTCTCATGTATATGAAAATATGAAAAAAATTATACAAAAATATATATGTTTACAAAATGGTTTATCATGTATTTTAAAAATGTTAATCCAAGCATTAGAAAAATATGTTCATTTTTTGATTAAATGTTGACCAGTTTTCAAAAAATGTTAAACTTGCACTTCAAAATGTTAAATATGTATAGAAAATGGTGTTGTTCCACTTTGCAACAAATATTTATAGGTTCTTCAAAAAACAAATATTAAACTTGTATTAGAAAAATGTTCTTGATGCATACAAAAAATATAGAATGAAAACCAAAGAAACAAAAAAGAAAAAAATAAAAACCAAAAGAAACTAGTGCAAAAATAATGGACACAAAGAATAATAAACACTGTTGAAAACAAAGAAAGAAACAAAAATAACCAAAGTAAAAAAATTAAAATGAAAACTTCCTTCTTCAACATTGTTTGAAATTCGAAGATATGCTTCAAAACGGCGGGCATGGCCGTTCCTAACTAGTGATTGAAATTTATCTTTTTCACGAGAGGTGGATCAAAACTTTTGACACACAGCCATTTGGTCAATTGTACATTAAATATGGCCTAAAGTTTTATAAAATTGATTTGGTCCGAATTTGCAACAAATATTTGCTAGGTTCTTCACAAAAAAACTCATTTTGGGCACTCGAAAAATGGAAAAATAAACTTTTCGTCCAAAGAAGATGAAAACTTTCTAAGGCAACATTGTTTGCCATTCCAAGATGCACCCTTGTGCACAATATGAGATCATTTGAAACAAACTATGCCATGAATATGACCATAAGATTGATCATTTGGCTTTAAAGCCATGGATCTCAACACGTGATAGCCATTTGTGAGAACCCTTTTTTTAAATAATTGCCGTATTACAAGTTTATTATTTTTCCTGGTAACTCTGTCACATATGATGACACAATGCGAAGGTTTTCCAATTTTTTGATTTTTTTTAAATAATTGTCGTTTCAAAATGCGGTCAAAATGCGGGCATGACCGTTCCTAGCTAGTGGTTGAATCTTGGAAAACTTTTGATGTTTCTATAATGAAATAGATACTTATGTATCTAGAAATGATTTTTGGAAAAAATCATGAGCAAACTATGAGGCAGCTATAGTTCAACTTGATCCACTTCCAACTGAATCGGCGGAAATTTGTCTTTTTAACGAGAGGTGGACCAAAGATTTTGACACCCAACCATTTGGTCAATTGTGCATTAATATGACCTAGTATTTTAGAAATTATTTTGTACAATTTTGCAACAAATATATGGCAGGTCCTTCACAAAAAAACTCATTTTCGGCACTCGAAAAATGAAAAATGAATTTTCGTCCAAAGAAAATGAAAACTTCCTTAGGCAACATTGTTTGCCATTCCAAGATGCACCCTTGTGCATAATATGAAATCATTTGAACAAACTATGCCATAAATGTCGCCAAAGATTAAGGGACATTTACATCTATGCCCCTAACTTGATCCCACTACTCAGATTTGCCCCTAATTTCGAAGGGTGCTCAAATTTGCCCCTCTACCGTTAGTTGGCCTTATAGAAATGCCCTTCTGTGCCGTTAGCGTCCGGTCAAAGGGCTTTGACCGCATTGAAAAAAATAGTAAAAAAATCTGAAATTTTGTGGGATCGAAGGTACTCAAGTGCGCAAGGTGCGTGCAGATTTTCTGCTGTTTGGACACTCTAGGAGCTCATGGCAAAGAAAAACAGTAAATATCGCCCATGAACAGTAAATTCAAAAAAATAGCAAAATAATTCAAAAAAATATGAATTTTTTTGGCATCCAAGATGCTCGGGTGCGCAAGGTGTGTGCAAAATTTGTTGTGTTTGGACATTGTAGGAGCTCTTGGAGAAAAAAACAATATGGCTCGGAAAAAACTTTGAAAAAAAATACACTATTTTGTTTTTTTTTCTAGAGCTCCTGGCATGTCATTTGATAACAGAATTTTGCACACACCTTGCGCAACCGATCATCTTGGATGCTAAAAAATTTCATATTTTTTTGAATTTTTTGCTATTTTTTGAATTTACTATTCACGGGCGTACATATTTACTGTTTTCCTTTGCCATGAGCTCCTAGAGTGTCCAAACAGCATGAAAATCTGCACGCACCTTGCGCACTTGAGTACCTTCGATCCCACAAAATTTCAGATTTTTTACTATTTTTTTCAATGCGGTCAAAGCCATTTGACCGGACGCTACGGCGCAGAAGGGCATTTCTATAAGGCCAACTAACGGCAGAGGGGCAAATTTGAGCACCCTTCGAAATTAGGGGCAAATATGAGTAGTGGGATCAAGTTAGGGGCACAAATGTAAATGGCCCTAAGATTAATCATTTGGCTTGAAAACCATGAATCTTCACACATGATAGCTCATTTCTGAGAACATTTTTTAAAAGTAATTGCCGTATTGCAAGTTATTATTTTTACTGGCAACTTGGTGACATAGAATAACACAATGCAAAGGTTTTCCAATTTTTTGATTTTTTTGAATTTTCTATGCCCGTTTCAAAATGCGGTCAAAACGGCGGGTATGACCGTTCGTAGCTATTGGTTGAATCTTGGAAAACTTTTGGTGTTTCTATAATGAAATAGATACTTATGTACCTAGAAATGATTTTTTACAAAAAATCATGAGCAAACTATGAGGCAGCTATAGTTCAAATTGATCCACTTCCAGCTGAATCGGCGGAAATTTATCTTTTTCATGAGAGATGGATCAAATCTTTTGACACCCAACCATTTGATCAATTGTGCATTAAATATGACCTAGTATTTTAGAAAATTGATTTTGTCCAATTTTGCAACAAATAATGGCAGGTCCTTCACAAAAAAACTCATTTTCGGCACTCGAAAAATGGAAAATGATTTTTTTCCAAAAAAAGTTAAATCTTTCTTTGGCAACATTGTTTGCCATTTCAAGATGCACTCCTCCTCCCTCGTCCTGTAGTCCCCTTCTCCTCGCCGCCGCCACAGACGCGCCCGACTACCACCACCACTCTCGCGTCGTCCTCTCCCTCCCTCATTAGTTGTTGAATCTTGGAAATATGTCAAATACAAGAAATTTTACATAAATGGTCTAATTTTTTGAAAAATAGATAGTGGTGCTATTTTGGAACAAATATTTGGTAGGTTATTCACAAAAACCATTTTATGCACTCGGAAAATGGAAAATAATTTTTGTGCAAAGAAAATGAAAGCTCTATTTGGCAATATTGTTTGCCATT